>VXBZ01007594.1:106256-236126 GCA_013399135.1 Heliornis fulica | reverse complement strand
GGGCGGCGGCCGCGGCCTGGGCGTCCCCCGGCCCGGCGATCGGGTCCCCTGCCGTTCCCAAGCCCCTTCCTCTGTACGCAGGAAAACCAAGAAAGCCTTGAACAATAACTCAGGGGAGCGAAACGTTGTGCCTGTTCTTACCGGTGCTTGTCCCAGCTGCTTCGGGTCCCCACAGGTGCTCCCGGCTGAAGCTGGGGGAGTGCAGGTGTTATGGTGGCCCATGGTGGGGTGTGGTGGGGGCAGGAGGGAGTGGTACCATGGTATGTGGCTGTTGCTGTTGTCAACTTGGACCTTCCTGCCCAGCATACAATCTGATGTGTGCTGGCAATGGGTCATGTCTGATGTGACACTGGCTCATGGCTGGTGTCAATCCCTTGGCTGATGGTACCGGTGAGCCTGGATGTCTGGCTGGTTCCAAAGTCCATCGGCCTCGCTTCACTGTGCACTGCTGAGCTTCAGCCAGAGTGCCAGGCTGCTCCTAACCTGGCACTGTGTCCGTCTCCCACTCTGCATTGCAGGATNGGAGCGGGGCAGCCGCTGGCCGGCGGCGGGTCAGGATGAACAGCTCCGATGAGGAGAAGCAGTTGGAGCTCCTCGCCAGCCTGAAGGACCAAGGTAGGGGCGGGCGGTGCCGTCGCCGCCTCCGGCGCCGGAGAGAGCGGCTCCCCGCCCTGTGCNCAGTGTGCAAACTTCCCACTGATAGCTTGGGGCTTGCCCTGATAAGCCGTAAGTTTCTGTAGAGTGTTTGTAGTTCTAGCATAAATGAAAGGAAGCAGTTGTGCTGAGCTAGTTTGGTTCCCTGTGTGAGTCACACTTGGTGCTTTTATAGGAAAGTTTAGTGCTTCAGCTCTGTAAATGTTCAGCTTCGTGAACACGTAGTTTAGCTAGGAAACTAAAACATTCCAATGTTTCATCTGCTAGAAGGGGTATGGAAAAGAGCTTGACTGTGCAGAAGGCAGGCGATTTTTTTTAACTTCCCTGGTCAGTCTATCCCCAAATCAGGTTGTTCCAGCTTAGTTAAGCAGATAGGCAACATTTGAAGAACCAGCATTACCAGCTGTTTGGATCGTGGACATCTGCTTGTGAGCGTGGATCAGGTCATCCTATCTTACAGCTTCATGGGCAGTGGGTGCTGAGTGCCAGGGCTGCAATTTGCAGCTGCATTTTCCTGGTCTCATGGGAGCCTGGGAAGAGCTGTCTGGAAAGGACCTGTTGGACAAAGTGGTGTAAAAGAGTGAAATTACAGGGGTATGATTAATATCCCCTTTTCTGTCATTCTTTCTGGCCATAAATGCACTCAGTCACCTTTGCTGTATAGCAGACCTGCTTTGCCATTTCTTTTAGGATTATTCCTGTATAATCAAGCATTGTAAATTCCTATTTACTAGCTGCACTGGGTAGATACTGACTTAAAAGGATTTCAGTGAATGTAAAATTAATGTTAATCCTATAGCTCTGGGGTTTTTTGATAATATGGAACTGAAAATAAGGCTAAAAAAAATCTGGGGATTTTTTCTGACTGCTTCTCTCTAGTCCTGTTGGTTTCAGAGGAGTTGTCTGTGCCAAAAGGACAGTTGCTAAAATAACAGTTGCAAAAAAGGGAAGTCTGGGTTGTTCTTTGGAGGAATCCTAGCCTCTTGAAATTGGCTAGACCAGGTCTTTGGTTCCAGTGTCTGAAAGTCTTCAGCTCCAGTAGGCCAAGTATCCTTTAATGTCTAAGGAACTTTATGGGGCTGCAGGAATTAATTCAAGGGAAAGTTACTGTAACTTGAGGACTGGTTGTCTCTGATCCACTCAAGCTGTTGAAATAGAAACTCTACTGGGCAGACCTTGCCCTTTAAAGCACAGTTCTTGGTGATGTTCATCCACAAACACAGGAGTTGTTGTTTTTGTAACTGTGTGGCTTGCAAGAAAGTTGTTACACAGTGGAAAACTGTTGAAAATTACAGTAGCAAGCCATAGTTAAATTAGCAGTTAAAATATTTAAATTGACAAGCCTTAAGTGACAGAAATGAAGAATCTAAGTGTTGAAAAGGTAATGAGATGCATTAAAATTATCCTAATCTATTGTTACTGCAGGTAAATAAACTTCTTTCCTCTTTATATACGGTAAATTTGAATGTATAGTTTCCCCTTCATCCTTATTGAGAATAAAGGACTATTTTAAATACTAGAAAGCTTCCTCGAGTAATTTTAGGATGCCCTGTTGAACAGAGGCAGTGTGAAAAGAAGAGAGGAAAAAAGTCTGTCATTTTTCCCTCGTTGTTGCTTCCAGGTGTAGGTAACAATATCACTTTGGAAGTAAACACAGTTAGTGGAAAATCTGCCGTCTCCAAATATTTGGGGTAATGAGCATCCATATGTTTCAGGAGACCTATCTTTACTGCATTCAAAGTGGTATATAGCTTCAGATTATGGTAATGTTATGGTCTGTAGTCGGATTTCTGAGAAGAACTCTTTGATTTGAAGATGTTTTGGAGAACATTAGTTCAGTAACCCTTGTTGGGTTTCTCTTGCAGCACATGTTTTTGTAATCTTGAGAAACTTGCCTGACACCAGGTAACAAAACTGGCTGAGAAGCGATGCCAAAGGTAGAAGGGAAGACAAATATCAGCCTACATGGCTGATAGCTATCAAGTTTCAGCTGCTGCTTATACTTTCCCTAAACAAGGTCAGTAGACTGAACCTGGGGCAGGTGTTTTATAGCTGTCTGCTAAATTCTCAGTGGCAGCTGTGACACTGACTTGTGTCTGGGCAAATTCACTTGGCTGTTTGGCAGAGCTCTGAATGGCGACAAGGATACTGAAGCTGTGTGCACGGTGTGCTTATCTTTCACCCGTGCTGAATTTTCCAAGGCCCATGTGTTAGATACCTGATACTGATCATTCTTTGGCTTTCTCCATTACAAAGTTTAAGGTGAGCATCATGAAGAAACACATATTGACAGTATTTAGGACTTAAAAGTATTGTTTGAGTAATCTTGTGAATAGCTTTCTGAGATGATTTGGCTACATAAAGCAGATCTGTTATATCTATAACTTAACTGTACTCTTAAGTCATATTTCCAGCAGAGCTCATTTCTGTTCACCTGGCCCTTTCTATGAGTAAGACTTAAAACTGAAACAAAACAAAGTCAGGTGGTCAAAACCTCGTGTTATTAATGGTTGTTGTAGATCCTGAGGAACCTCAGCAAAGTGACTAACAGCTGCATTGTAGCAGTGCTTGGTTACCTGCTCTGGAAGGTTGCCATGTTTGTCTTTGGTTTTATAAGCACTTCTGTGCCATTTTTCTGCATTCTCTGTGTTCAGTTGAAAACTGGAGTCAGCAACCAAAACCTCTGCAGTTACAAACTAGATAAAAATACACTTCAGCTGCTACTGTCATAGTCACATTTCTGGTCACTTTGCTAAATGACTGCTTAACAACTGCTGTTAACTATGCATATACTCAACATGTCTGTATTGCCTGGATTTTTTTTTTTTAACCAGTTTTAAAAGTCTTGCTCTGTGTGATGATTTCTAGTCTCTAGTTCCAAGTACTGTGGCACTATATGATTTTTTTAAGATCTATTTGATGTCTTAAATAATAAAATGCCAGAAACCTACCATGTATCTTCTTAAGAACAGACTGTCAGTCTGACAGCAATAACTCAGAGAAGTACTTTAAGAGTTTGTCAACAGCATATACTTTAAATGTGGTGTGACAAATTTATTCTTCTTTGTGGCAAAGGGATAATTTTTATGGCCAGAGGAATTTTTTTGTTTAGGGTATGTTTATATTGGTGCTCATACATAGCAGTCATCATTCCCTAGCTGAACCCATCCTGCTAGTGTGTTTTCTTCATTTATTAGAGTTTAGCTTCAGTTTCGTGTCTTATGCTAATGTGTGTTTCTGAGACACTTGTGAAAGCAGGTCTTTTGGTGTGTGTGAGCTTAATGGTTAGGTTGTACCAGGGTGTGGTGTGTTCAGTTTCCAATAAACTGTAAAACTGCAGGATGCAAATTTGGGGTGTCATTAAAAAAGTTATTTTTTCCACACTTGTACAGATTTGAGTCAAATCAAAGCATGTGGGAGCATACAGGATCTAACTTAGAGTATTTGTAGATAATGCTTACCCTTATGTAATTGCATACATGATTTTTAGTTGTTTGGTTGTTGTTTTTTTTTTTTTTTTTCTTTTTGAAGAACTGCTTGGTAATTGAATTTTGTAGTTCTTGGCTAGTGTGACTGATATGTGACCGAGAGCTTGGTTTGGCCATATAGTCTTTAGGCTTCATAATACTTCGGTCCTGACTGACTCCATAGTTGGAATCATTGTGAAGTAACAGATATAATGCCATCATACACATTCACCTTTACACAACCCTACAAGGACTTACTCCTCAGCTCCATCTCTCTTTCATGGAAGCCCAGGATGTGATAAAAATGCCACCCAGGCATTGGTTGGAAGTGTTTTGCACATGGCTGTTGCTGTTGATGCTGCACTGTGTACCATTGAAATACAGATCAACTGTGTTTAGCAGGAGGAATGTTTGACCCTAAAATGTTGAACAATAGAAAAATTAATCCGTTTTGGCTTTTGTTTCTGCTCTTGACAGCAATTCACAGGTTGTGCTTTGCTTGTAGGGAAGCCATTGCTGTTTGAGAAATGGATTATACAACAGTCTTGTCCTGACTCTTCCTATTCCAAGTACACTGGGATAAGGAGGGTGGTGCCAGCAGTCCCTGTAAACCTTCCGGTGCAGTGTTGCCATCAGGGGTAATTGTCTCTAATGATATATCTGAATCTGCAAAAAGCCAGGTGTTAATTTACTTCTATCAACAATAACTGACTTCATTATGTTAGCTTGTTTCATCCTGAGCAAAGGACTTGCACTGTAAGCTCTTTCTCCTGCCTGTACCAGTAGAGACATGCCTGGTCCATAGTCCAGAAAAATAAATAGTGGCATGACATTTGCTTTCCTTGACAGCTCTGCTTACTTTTAGATTAAATAAGCAGGGTTGCAATGCTGAAGTGGCATTACCCGTTGATTTGGCATGGAAGGACTCTCAATCTACTTGAAGGCCACACTGGTTTACAATATAAATGCTAAAGTATATGCATGTAGCATTTTTCAGGTTGGTTTTCTAATTTGTATTTTCTTTTTTAATTCACAGCTTTAGAAAAGAGGTTGATGAATTTTTTAATAAAAAGAGTAGGAAGAGTCTCACCACCTCACTCTGCGTAAATGAAGGTGTCTTTTCTGTTGTTCCCTATGAATTATAGTCATTACATACTTTTACCCTTATGACCTTGTTTGACTAATAAGTGCTTTTTAGCCATAATAAGTATCTAATATATAAAACATCTAATTTAGATAATACATATCTTCTGTTAGCAAACCCAGGTTCAGGAGACATAGGTTCACAACTAAAAATCAGAAGACTAAGATATAATTAAAGGAGCTTCTGTATACAAAATTACCTGCTTAATTTAATACAGATAAAATGCATCAATACATTTTGGCAGGACAGTCTTTTCTGGCCAACTGAGCTGAGGAGTGACTAGTAGGTGAATAAGCATGGTCACATTGTGAAGGAACGTGCTGTGTTCACTCATTTTGGGCTATTCTGTAGTTTGGCTGTTTTACAGTAAGTACAGGGTGAGCTGGGAACATATTTTGGGTGGTTTAAGAGCTATAGCCCAAAATATTCTGTACTTTTCTCATTTTTCAAGCTTTTTTTCTTTCCTTAGTCTTGAAATTAGGTTTTAGTGTTGTTCTCAGGCAATGTTAAGGTAGCCTGAAGCAAAGTGGTTCAGATCCTGATAAATTGTTTATATAATACTGCTGCATTTCAGAAATAATTCTGTTAAGGGTAAACTAAAGTTGGTGTCAGTGACAGTATCTCTAGAGTTTTCTGGTGGTATTAATTACAGTTCTTCAGGATTCACTGGAGGCTAATTGGTACAATGTAGGCATTTTGCTATTGATACATGCTGCAACAGTCTTTAGGAAAATCATGTATAACTGTAATTTTAGTAGCACCTTTCATAACATATATTCACTCATTCACCATGTATTTGTTGGCAAGAGATTCCTTTATTCTAGGGTAATTCAAATATCACATAATCTGATTGAGTCCAGGAAAGATGTAAGAAGTTTTGAGGTGTTCGGGTACCATTGTGTATATAGTGTGAGAGTCTTCATAGGTTAGGGAGAAAAAATAGCCCAGTCTCCCTGAGAAGGTTTAAGGAATTTCTCATACAACAGGACTTTTTGGCTTGCTAATCTATAAATGGGTCATAATGGTACCTCCTACCTCCTAATCTACTAAAGAGGTTTTGAGGCTCAGTAGTTGATATGAGTTTTGGAAGATGTAAAGTCTTGCCTAGTGCTGCTTGTGTTAATTGTTCTAGGGTAGTTTGAGCAAAGACATCACTGTTACTTTTATGCCATCTAGTGCTTCAGTGAAGGTTATGTGAAGGACGTGCCCTCAAAACTTCATTGTACACAAACCACTTGTAAAACTGTGTAAAAACTTCTCAAATCCCCTTTCATGTTCAAAAAAAGAAAAAAAATTACCAACTTTCCGGTCATACTGTATAACTTCTTAGTCATCTTCTGCCTTTGCAGAGGATCTGATACACAACAGAAAATGTATGTAGTCATTTTAAAATTACTGTTTCTGTCTCCAGGCCTGATAAAACCAGCAGCTTTTTCATTAGATTCAATGCTCAATAAATCCATACTTGAAAATCTGAATGATGGGATCTGTATGGGAGCATCACCTGGAGGTTGCCATCCATGAGGAGCAGTCTTATTTTAAAGGATCAGATCCTTAGTGTGTATTAGCTGTGTTGGAGGAAGAACTAACAGTTTTGCAGTGACATTAAGAGGGTAGGCATGGTAAAAAGGCACTAAGGAAAGTTGCCGTGCAAGTGCAGCATGCAGTAGCTGATAATTTTGTGTTTGCATTGAATGACAAATGTGCTGTGGATTAATACCCACAGTAAAAGAGGGAAGGGCTACCCTGAACAGGCAATTTAATTTCCAGTCTCACACAAGTGAGCCCTTACTGGGAATTGCTGGAGTATTGTTTATGTTCATATCCTTGATTTTCAGTAACTTGTTCTTGTATCCATGGCTTAAGGGCTGATGATTCAGAGTTCTCGGTTTGTAGAACATGTGAGGAGAGCTGTCAGGGGTGGAGCAAATGTTTATTTACCTTTATCAGTCATTTATAAAGTATTGCATAACAAATATGATTTTGCCTTAATGGCAAACAAACCCTAGTAGCTTTCAAGAAGCTTGAATTCTACCTGTTGATAGAGTTTTCATTCCTTTTCTTGCATCTGGATACATTTTTTTTTTCCTACAGGGAAAACAGGAAAATAACTTAGAAGTGGGACAATGATCAGCAGGCATAGCTTTGGCATTCCTGTGTAGGAAATAGGTTGCTTTACTTTGTGTGCCCTTAGAGCAACTGCATCGGCATGGTTTCTTCCCTGTTGTTTTATTCTGCTGGTTGAATTCAGCAGGTGGGTAGGGGTCTCAGGGGTAGGTAAGGAGAATTGAGGTAAAAGTAAACTTATGGATAAAAGACCTCAGTTTTACTGGGGTGGGGATACAGGTCACATATTTAAGAAACCCGTTTCTGTGCATTCCACTTGTTAGAGATGTGTTTGTATGAGGATGAGTGACAGCGAGGATTTTTTCCTATCTGTTTGAATTATCAGATTTCCTGCAGGTTTGCATGTGGCCTGTGACTTTGTTTTCAGTGGTTTTATTTAACTTATTTTCTTTGAGAGCCCTGGAAATTTTTCAGCACTTGCTGATAACACCAGAGCTGAGATTCTGACTATGTGATTTCTATTATTCCTTAGTTTCCCTTTCTAGTTTATATAGCCTGCAGGATCTTACCCTTTGCCTGTTGCTGGTCTGGGCACATGAGCAGCAGAGCCCTGTGTTTTGAGTTACTAGCCAGGAGCTGTCAATATCCCAGGCTTAATGTACCTCAGTCCTGCATCTCTAAAATGAAGTGATCTTAGAGAAAAAAAGTATGATGATTATTTGAGTTTTTTACATCTGAGGGACTTCTGTCCTGCTGCTGAGAGTAACACGTATAATGAAGGCAAGCATAACAGTGATGCTGTGGACACATCTTTTAGGAGTGGATTAAATTAGTTTTATTTCAACAGGTTCTGAAGCACTGAGGAGGAGGGAGAAAGATATCACAACAGTGTAAAGTGTAACTTTATTTATAAGTGCTATCTTGAGCACTGGAACAGGCTGCCCAGAGAGGTTGTGGAGTCTCCTTCTCTGGAGACATTCAAGACCAATCTGGACACATTCTTGTGTGATCTAATCTAGGTGATCCTGCTCAGGCAGGGGGGTTGGACTAGATCTTTTGAGGTCCCTTCCAACTCCAAACATTCTGTGATTCTTGTTTTGAAAAAGTTTGACAATCTAAAGCTAGAAAGGGCTGGTGGTTTTTCAGGTGGCTAATGTACCAGTCTACATGATCATGTCTTCTGAAGTAGGGCAAGCCATGTTAAATTTAAGATCTTCAACATATATGTATCTGCTCTCACCAACTGAAAACTATATGCTAAGGCATTTTATCCTTTAGTTAAATTGGCTTGAAATGACACTGGTATGCTAGTGCATTTTGTTAGGTACAAGAAAAAAATTGCAGAGGTACTGATGGGCTGGAGTAAGTTATTGAACAATACCATCAGCCCACTCGTTTTTGCAGTATGCATCTTAAAGACCAGAAACTGTACCTTTCTAGCAAGGTTTGTGTCTCCAGTGTTCGGAGAAGTATTCAGCTTCTTTCTAGTGACGGTAAAATTTCTGTGGTTGCAAAGGCCAAACAGCCCATGTGAGGCACACTGGAAGAGCAACAGAATTGACAAGTTGAGTCAGTGATGGTGTGTCCCTAAGGTAGTAAAATAAGAAGTGTAAGAAGGGCACACATAAATACACAGTAAAGTGGAAGCTTAATTGGTAGTTGATTGATTGTGTCTGCATATCATTTACTAGTTTGAAAAAAATGGATTTCAGCATTCTAGATGTTGAGCCCTTCCCTGCTGATCCCTACAGCTGAGTTCTTGTGTGATCTTGGGTACAGGATACATCTTTTCATGTGTCCACTGTGGAGTTTAAAGACTAAATTCTCATAGGGCTCTTGGTGGAAGAAAATGTTAATAAGTAAATAAATAAAGGTACTCAGCTACTGGGAAGGTACATATGTGCAACAGTATTGCATTAACAGTGCTTTCTATCATTGATCTGTAACCTGAGCCAGTGTGGGTTTAAAATGGTGACTGCAAGCCAGTACATTCACCTTGTAATTTTTGAACTCAGTCAATAAGATTGTTTAACTCTTCATTGATCAAAAATTGATTGTTTTGGGAGCCACCATCTTTCCGACACTTTCCAATTACTTCAATTCTAAAAGGATATCCAGTTCATCCATGGGCTATTAATGAAGTTTATGACCCATGTTATTTAAGAAGTCTGCATACATAGCCAGAAGAGCTTTACAATGAGTGACATGGAGAGCTAATTTGGATAAAGGAGGTGCTGCAATATTAACTTCTTTCTTTTTTCTTTTTTTCTTCTATAGCCATCGGCGAATATGAAGAACTTAGAGCAGAAAATAAGAAAACAAAAGAAGAGGTTTGTATCTGTTGACTATTTCTTTAATATAAAAATGCTAAGTATCAGAACACCTTATTGGATATGGCAGGTTGTCTTTTTTCTTGAACTGAGCTGATTGCTTACAAGTAAAAAGTACTTTTATCTGTTAAGGAGCAATGAATACAACTCCAAGCAGGTATTCCAGCTGCCCCACTTGTTGCTCTAAATATATTTATATATTATTACTGCTATAGGCAGTTTTCATATGATTATATTGTAAGCATAGACCAGCTCAAGTGTTGCCATAGTCTTAGGAAAAGCTGTTTGTCTTGGATCTAAACCTTGTTTTATTACAAATTGATTTTCACAGTGGGACTTATTGAAAAGAAAATAGACCAATTCCCCTCACCCAGCCCTTCTGCACACTTGGAATTTGGAATATGATTTCTGAAGGTATTTGAAGCATGTGTTCCCCCACCTTGAAAAAGCCCAACCCAGTTTTTAGTGGGAGACCAAGACATCTTGCAGAAGACACTCACAAAATGGCACTGTGGCATAAAATGGGTTTTAGGACAACTTTGTGCCAGTCCAACTTGAAGCCTCAGATGTATGAGCTGAATTTCATGTTACTGGAGCGTTATTTTTTTAATGTTCAGAAATACTGCAGTAAGAAATAAAGACCACTTTTTAGATTGTTCACTGTATTTGAGAAACTCTCTTCCTAGTAGTAAAATTAAGCACTTTGAGTGAAGTATCTCTTCCCACCCAGAACTCTGTTCATTCAGCACACTTGCTTTCTGTAAGGAAGCCAACAGGAATAGAGAACTCAGAGGGATTTCATGGCACTGTCGTGTTGCATAAATCTAGGTCAGTGTGCAAAAGGTTTTTAACAAATATCTGCCAAATTAAACTGTGTCTGAAAGACCTTAAGTCAGTTCTAGATAGTTATGAAGGCAGAGGAGTGCTACACTGTATTGTAAACAGAAAATTATCCTTTCTCCAGTATTAGTGAGCTGAAGATGAACAAACTTGTTAGTTTTCTCGTCCCCGTAAGCTGCCAAAGCATGTAGGTTTAATTTAGCTTCTCATGAAGTCATTTCTGACGTGTCTCTTTTAGTTCAGTTATAAGTGTTGCTGTTCAAAGCTATATTGGGAAGACCTTGTCCTTAACTACTTTCTCATTTTAAAGAAAACTTGAAGCTTATCTTCATATTCTGCTTCAGCAATTGTTATGTGTATTTCCACTGAGCTTAGCATGCTGTGCTCTGTTCCCTTCCACCCACTGACCTTCTTGTCTATTTTACTGGGCTTGCTGCTGCGTTCCCATTCTGCCATCCTACACTAGAGCCTCAGATATTTGAGGAAATCTGTTCTCTGTTTTTGCTGTTTGGAAAATTCTGGCGGTCCCTCCTTGTTTTCAGGAGAAAAGGAGAATGAAATTGAATTAGATTAATTACAGGGGAGTATAAGAGCAGGTGTAACACCTCTGCAGT
Source organism: Heliornis fulica (assembly GCA_013399135.1). Lineage (NCBI taxonomy): Eukaryota > Metazoa > Chordata > Aves > Gruiformes > Heliornithidae > Heliornis > Heliornis fulica. The sequence continues at coordinate 225,010 of VXBZ01007594.1, read as the reverse complement.
GTACTAGTATTCTAGAGTTCTAGTCTCCAAACCACTTGTTTTCCTCACTTGCATGTGGTTTCAGTATGTTCTGCCATCCACAGCTCTCTCCCTTAAGTTTGTCCCATTACCTCCAGGTTCATTCTGATTGCTTGCTTCCATTGTGTGTGAAGAGTTCCAAACCAGAACTGATCACTGCAGGAAAAGTGGGCTCCCTAACTTTGCCCTGAACCCAAGTCATGCTAGCTGTGGTGTTCCTTCAACAAAACTTTGTTTAGCTTGGGGGTGGAGGGAGCAGCAAGGAGGCTTTTCTTGAGCTGCATTTTTATTTAGAATTTTCTTTTTCTTCAAAGGAAATTCCAATGAAAAAACTGTTGCCAGAATCAAGATGAAATTACACATTCTGAGGTTGTTCCTTGCATTCTGCTCTTCTTTATTCCGTGCTCCTCTCCCTCACAAGACTTCTTTCCTATAACTGCATATCTCTAGCCACTTCTTTGGAAGGTTGGTATGATGTTTTTCAGAATACTTGCATAACAACTGAAAATCCTCCAGCCCCGAGCACGTGGAGATTACATCCCCAGTTGTGCAAATATGTTAAGTATGTATTCAGGGTTGGAGGATTTTCAGTTATGCAAGTATTCTCCATCCAGGAACCTGCATCCTGCGAACCAGCCTGCTTGTGTAAGCACTCCTTCTTAATTGTTCAAGTGCTTGGACTCAAGTGGTTAAGTGTGAAGCTCTAAGTGCATTTCTTCAACAGCAACAAAAAGAGAATCTACTGCTACAGGTTATGTTTCCTTACAGTGCCAATACTGGAAGAAACTGTTCCTCCTATTCTTGTAGGGCTAAGTAGTCCTAAAGGCTCATTAGAGTGTCTGTAACTTTGTAGCTGAGTTTATGCTTTGCAGGATCAAACCTAATATTGGAGAAAGTATATCTGTGGGTGTCTGCCTGTGGGTCTGGGAAGTTGTGGGTTCCTTCTGTTCCAGTTCCTACCACTGCTTATGTGTAAAAACAAATGGCTTCCTCAGTATCAATTGTGGTCACATGGTTGTGCCAATGGGAGGAAAAGAAGATAGAATTAATTGTTGGAGAGAGATTTGAAGACTATTTCTGGAGAGTCCCATACAGGAGTTAGATTGGAGTCAGTATGTGCATGCTTTGGATGTGCTCAGTGGAATTTTTGTCTGGGACACTGATACTCTTATATGGCTCAGAAAGATGAGCTGTGTCATGGCAGAATGATCCTAATTTATATTAGAAACATGGACATTGGTGCATAACAGACAGCTAATTTAAAATAAGATATAATTGTAATTTTTGAAAATTGTTCTTTTTGTCCATATTTTTCTTAAGATTTCAAAGTAAAGTGCATTTTACATAGGTTACTTTGTTCAAAGCACTGGTTCTTAAAAGGATGCTAATAACCTTGAACATTTAGGAGCAAAATATGGATCCTTGATCTGCAGTGTCCCTTCCTCATTGCCTTGCTAAACTGCCAATTTGGAGACCTCTGGTGGGGTCTCTGATGAAATTGGTGCAGGCACACGTTTTAATAGTATTTTTAATTCTTTCAAAAATTGGAGCAAAATTGTTGTCTGCAGATTTTTTGTCTCAGGTCATCCTTTTGGTTGGAGTGGCCAACTAAATGTGCATACCAGTCCCCCAAAAATATAAAAGTAACATTCAGTTGCACACAAATGCAGATAACTTAATATGCAGTTCTGATGTATTCAGAGTAAGATCATGAATAAATATTTGACTACTTGCTAATCAGACAGTAATGACTCTGAACGCCGGTTTTGACAGTGTTTTGTCATGCTGCCAGTAGGCCCCCTCCCCCCCACCAAAAAAAGAAAAAGTGCAAGACAGCTTTCCAGAACAGTAGGTGTAATAGTATATCTCTGATACATCATTCATGGGGTTTGCTCTGTTAAAGTAAATGTATAGAGTGGATTATGTTTTGTTGGTAAATGGAAATGGAGAAGCTATTCTGTCTTGATGACATGCTCATTCTTTGTGTACTGCAAATGCCACAGGACACTTTCAAGCATTGTACCAAACTCATAATTTTAGAACAAGCATTAAATCTGCATAAATTTCACAGTGCATGTAATTGGGGAAGAATGGATCTTGTGTTGCTTAGCAATGGCTTAATTGACTATATGGCTACTACGTGAACTTCTTGCATCTTAATATCTGGACTGAACAATCTCTTTCTTGTTTTTGCCCTTTTAAGGCCCTTTCCTGAAGTCAGTAGGAGCTTATGTGCAAAATAGAAAAAAAAGAAGTCTGTTGGAAGGGAGTAGACAAGAAGTCCAGGCCTCTCTGAAATTAGCAGCAAAGAATCGTTAGGCCATTGGGAACTGGTTTGTGGAGAACTGTATCCACCGCTTCCAGGCAGCTGTGTGCATTGACTTCTCAAAATTCACATTGTTGTGTCAGGTTCCTCTGATGGCATGGTACTATCTTGGTACTGTACTATCTCCAAGTACAGGTCAAGTTCATGTACTGCTCTTCACCTCGCTGTATATGCAGTGTGTGATTTAAACACCGATCTTTGACATGTATGTGGCTTACTTGTAAGGAGTCAGCATATCAGTTCTCTGTGCCAGAAATTGCCTCATCTCTTGTATACCTAGAAGGCAAAAATCTGAAACTGAGTGGGATTTGCAAAGCTCTTGAATTTGTTCCTGCAAAGGTGAAGGATTGTAAAGAGTTATTCACAAATTAATTTTGAAAACGGAACTGTTAATTTGTTTCTAAAAATACAGCTGCAAAGTCTTTTTATGGCCAAAAAAAATTATTGTTGACTCATACAGTTAGTTCAGGACTGGAGGAAGAGTAATGGAGAAGGGTCTTGAGCACAAGTCTGTTGAGGAATGCCTGAAGGGACTGGGGTGGTTGAGCCTGGAGAGAGGGAGGCTGAGGGGACACCTGATTGCTCTCTACTGCTGTAGGAAAGGAGGTTGTAGCCAGGTGGGCGTTGGTCTCTTAACCCAAGTAACAAGATATAGAACAAGAGGAAATGGTCTAAAGTTGTGCCAGAGAAGGTGTAGATTGTATATTAGGAAAATTTCTTCACCAGAAATGTTGTCAAGCACTGGAAGAGGCTGCCTGGGGAAGTGGTGGAGTCACCATTCCTGAAGGTATTTAGCAGAGGTATAGATTTGGTGCTTAGGGACATGGCTTAGTGGTGGACTTTGCAGTGCCAGGTTAATGGTGTTAAAGGTTTCTTCCAACCTAAGCAATTCTGTGGTTCAGTTGTCTATTAACTTTGGGTTTTTTTACTGGCATAACGATGCTATAAATATTAGATTAAAATATAGTAATTAAGATGTTATAAGTGCTTATTTTCTTCTGCAGAGAAGCTGGAAATCTTACCAAAATAGAGGTAAAACCAGAAAATTGGCCAACAGTCCAGGTGTTATCAACTTTTTTTTCCTTTTTTTTTCCATTTGAGGGTACTCTTAAGTGCAGGGCTATCTGCTAATATTGACAAGGGGACACTTGGTGAATGCTTGAAAGCTGTTTCTTCTCAACAGCTGCATGTACTTGAATGTGAAAGGTGAACAGTAGGTTCTATAGTAATGTCATTCTATTTCGCTTTTAATGTTTAGGTATAGTGATATTGTCCATTAACAATTCTACTGTATATGCCTCCAATTGCTTTTATGAAAAATGAGGTGGTTGTGAATTTTGAAGGCTTCTGTGCAGTTTTTTTGAGAGCAGTGAACACTTCTAAACTGTGATACTTTTAATCTTTCCTGTTTTAAAGGTAAATTTATTTTAAGGGATGACAGTGCTTGTTATTTAATTACTTTATTGGAATATTTTGTTTTCATAACTTTCCAGTTTGAAACAGTGTAAGTAGTTAAAGGCAATCTCAATTTTTCCTAATCCTGTCTGAATTGAAGATATTTGAGTTTTTTTGGTAGGACTTGTAACAGCTCTGCTTGCACAGGTCTGATGGCAAGACAAAAGGCACAGTACTTGCCATTGATCATTTCAGCAAGGGCAACAATCTCCTGCTTTCCTTTTCTTCCTGCTTTTTCATTCTGAAGCACAGTAGAAGCAAAAGGAAAATACTCAGAAATCTGCAACTGGGAGCAGAAATTACTCTGCAGACACAAACGTACAGACCCCGATTATGCAGAGAAATGTGTAGCTATCAGGAGAACAGTCAGGTTGCATTGGTCCAAATGGAGCTCTCTGAAAACAGCACTCAAGGTGAAGTGGAATAGGTCATTTTACTTCCCCTTTCGCTGCAGTGGGAAAGCTGTTACGCCTTAGAGTGTGTTGCTGGAGGATTTCAAAAGGAGTTTTTCTTATCACTGGGATAGGGTGTGCACTGCGCATCCTCTGCATCAAGGTTTCCATTAGTAGGGAATTGTCTTCTTGACTTCCACCGGCAACAGATCAGATCCTTAAAACACTAATCTTCCTGGTTTTTAAACTGAGCATTAAAAGTGCTTGATCAGTTCATATGCAGTGGGCTGAAAGCTTGCAGCATGCAGAAAAATCCGTGGGTTGAAGTATGCCAGCGTGGTTACAGTGTCTCTCTTGTAAATTACAAACAGGCAGCAGCTCTTGCCGATCCCCCTTTTGCCGCAGAGCTCTGCCCTGCAGGACCAAACTGAAATCCTTTTACTGTTCTTAGACTGCACTTCTGCCAGTAAGGTAAGGCAAACTTTGGCTGAAGAAATTGAGGGAGAGCATTAAGGAGTAAGATTCATGCACAGATCTCCCTTTCCCACCTTTCCTGTGCAAGATTATCTATAATCAGCATCTCTGTAACCAGGCTGCGTGATATGGTGAGTCCTTGTCTTGTCTCTTCTGCAGCTTCTTCTTGTCTCACAGACCTTTGTAGCAGCTGGCAACTGACCTGCCCCCCTGCTTATTTGCTGTCCCTTGCCTCATCACCCCTGTGCCACAAGAAGAGAGAATTCTTGTTGAGTGTAGCTCCTTTTGCTCCCACAGATAGCTAGAAGCAGGAGCTTCCAAAGCCTGCCTGAGCTGCCCCTGAGACGACACCAATGGCATCCTTTCCTTGCCCAAGAGCGCATCCTCCTTTGGGTCTCATCCAAGGTCCTCTGAAGTTGATAGAAGGGTTCTCTTGGATTTGGCTGCCTTTGAATCAGCCTCTTCCCCTTTTTGTTACTTAGCAGCAGGCTCCTTTCCCAGCTAACTCAAAGTGGGTCCTCATGTGGAAAAACTGAAAATTGAGCAAAATAATTTTTTCCCTCTAGTTCTGTTCCAATGACTGATATCCTTGTAATTGCAGAGACACCATAAGGAGCTCAGTCACACAGATCTCTTCCACAGGGTCTTATGCTGATTTATTACTGTAAACATACACAGCTGCATGTGAGGAAGGATGTCTGGTGTGCTGTGTGTGTAAGACACGTTGTGTGCTGGTCATACTTCCCCTGGGTCATGTGTTTTTCACAGTGTGGTTAATCACTCACTGTGTCTCTTGTGAAGTTTACTCATTTCTTTGACTTCTTTCATTTGCTTACAGAAGGGGTTTTCTTAGAGAAGTCTATTTAATGTCTGTTTTATTCTTTGTTTTTAGAATTAACATTAGCATTAACTCTTAAATTAGTAAACTGGAGTGATAAGAAGTCCTTAGAGTATGAGAATGAGTGTCTTCTGCTCTTCGATGCTGAAGCTTTGCTTGGAATGATATGAAACTGAACAGCATGTCCCTCTTTATTTGCTTTGAGGTTTTCCTTGCACATGGTAGGTAACTAATTAAATGTAGGCCTCTCTTCCAGCAACTTAAAGACTATGCTTGACATGCAGAGTATTGCTTTTACTATTGTGTGGTACAGGATGACTGTACTAGTTTTGGATAATGTAGCTCTTCTAAAATATTTTCAGAGTAGCTCTGAATTGGAACCTAAAATCAAGTGCAACTCACTAGTTTGGCTAGGAAATACTCTGGGTAATGAATTATTTATTGATAGCTTCCATTGATCTTACATGACAGAGCAAAAAGAAATGATGCTTTGATAGGTACTTTATTGTGCTGGCAGTTGATCTTTGTTGATTTTACATGTTGTGACTGACTGCTAATTAAGTAACTGGGATTGGTATTTCATTTCAATTTTCTCTTCTCTTACAGTGTGACAAAATCAAGCAGGAACGAGATGAGGCTGTCAAAAAGCTGGAGGAGTTTCAGAAAAGTAAGCTGATAATGTTTGGGGGAATTTTTTGGTATGGAGAGTTATGAACGTGACTGCATACTCTACAGCAGTGTTAAGAATGCTGAGGTTCAGGTCTGCTTCCTGTTTCCCTCTCAAAGCTGTTTTTAAGGATTTAATCCAGTGAGACTTGGACTGTTGTCAGTCTAAGTGCAGCCACATTATTTATAAGCTCTGACACAGGTAGCTGTTCCTAAGGTGTGAAATTGTGAAACTAGAGATGCATTTGTATCTCTGTATCTCTTCTGGAATTTGTAAGTGACTTTTAGAATTGTATATGGTTGGACTGAGTGGGATTTGGCCCTATTATGGAGATCACAATTATTTTTATTATTTATTAATTTTCATGAAGAAGGAATAAAATTTCTTTAAGCATAGGCACACTAATAAAGGATTGTAGGACAAGTTACTGTCTCTTGATAATTTTTAGAGCAAGTTCTATGTTGCCTGGGCTGTGAGACTCTCAATATTCAGTTTTACACTTTTATGGTAATGGTTCTATTGAAACTGTGTGGTGTCTGGAAGCAACAAAGCACATCTAATGGGAGTGGAAGTATCCTAGTGGAATAGCTCCTTAGAAGAGACAATTACAATAGGATTGTGGTCTGTTATGTCTGGTTTGTGCCAGTATGGTGAATGCACTACGAAGCATCAGAAATGTAGGTGAAGTTAATGCAGGAGGAGGAAATCACGTGGTCTGTACTTCTGTGTGACTGTATTAATAAAGGAATTTGCTCAGTTCTGTTTTATAGTTGTTCATATGATACAGTTATGGAAAATAAAGCCAACAGGATTTGTCTTCTACCTTAAAAGATCTTAGGTAACTGTTCTGTGAGGCAAGAATGTTCTCTAAGAAGTCTAATTCCTCTGGAAAAAATTGCAGCCTGTTTTGTTTTTGTTATGATACAAGGAATACCAGAGTGTGACAGAAAATGTCAAGTAGTTAAGACTTAAAATTTGAAGTAATATTTGATGTTGTAAAATTTTATAGGTTTCTTTTATCTTCCTTTCACATTTTTAAAGGACATACCTTGTAAACATAGTGATAAAATGCCAGGAATATTAGGATTTTAAGGCAATAATAGAGCCCATTATTTAAACGACAATATAAAAGGCAATTATATTGATGAAGAGCTACATCGGCTTTGTGTCTGTGAATAAACTTGGCCTGTACTCAGCTTCTATTTGTTCTCCTGGCATAAACACATATTGTGTGTGATTCCAGTTTAATGGGGCCCCGTTTGTATGCCAAGCAGCTGCATTTTAGGCCCTATTGCGTGATTTCATAGCTCTCTGAAAATTGGTTCTATTGAGCACAAGAGATAGAAGGTGGTGGTGGGGGGGGAAAGCTTCAACACACAATCATTTCTTTTCAATTGGAGCCAGCAAGGTTGATGACAACATGACCATTGTGTTATAATGATAAGACCACTAAGGATCTGTACCTCTCATCAAGGCTTTCACACAACAGCAGATACAATTTAATTCACTGCTCTGTCAGCAGTGCTGATACCATTATGCCGTCTGTCTCCACAGTTATAATCACTGTCCTCTGAGAAATGCAGTTGAAATGATCTTGAGCAGTCAAAGAAACTCTCAATTAAGGCTGCCACTTCCAATGTGTCAGATTGTGTCTTATGCACTTGGTACAATTTTCACTTCCAATCCTGTTTATTTACAATGTCTACCAGTAATTACGCTTAACATGTCATTTAGTGAGGGTGCCCCTGCCAAGGAGATTGTTGGGTGCTGCAGTACCATTGAGTGGGAGTTTCTCGCAGTCAATGCCATCAGCGGCTTTTAGTCCCTGATGGGATGCAGTAGTAATGTTGATAATGCAAGTATCGTGCTCATCAAGTCATAATTAGATGCCACTCAAATGTGCCACTTGTAATAACAGTGTTGATTCATGTTTTCTCGGTGACTGCAACTACTAATTAGTTAAGTGGTTTTTGGTTGGCCTGCATTTGCTGCGGATTATTATTACCCCTGAAAAAAACTGTCAAGGTTAGAGATGTTTCAGGCCACTTAGTGCTGCTTTATGAATTTTAATATTGACATAATAAGAACTTTGGACAGACTTAGGAAATAATATATTTTTGTATTTAATTTGGAAAGATTTTTTTCCCTGAGTTAATCATAATTGCAGGTTAATTAAGTTTAAATGAACCAAGAGTAATCCCTAGTTCTGCCATGCGAGCCCAATCCTTGTTTCATAACTTTAGCATTGCTTGAGGCCATTGGATTCCTGTCTGTAACATGGGAGCAGCTCTGTGTCTCTGCTGCTCCCTCGTCCTGCCCAAATCATTTGCTCCAAATTCACAGAGTGAAGTAGAATAAGCAGAAGAGATGCAGACATGTTCTACCTCAAGTTTTCCCTCTCAAAATAAATACTGCAGCCGGTACGGCACATTTGGTGCAGGTAATTTCTCCAAAGTTAGAAAAGATGGAAATAAGAACCAAAGAAAGAGGTATGGCTGCTTTTCTGTTAAGAGACTTCATGTGAATATAGTTTTTTGGACCAAGATTTCCCAATACTCTCCCCTGCTCTTTTTTAGGCTGCTTGTATTTTGTAGAAGTTGTTTCTTGTATGGAGCTGCTGATTTGGCAGCAAACTCCAGTGTATTGCCTGCTTCTATGTCGTTAATGAAAACGTTAGTTAATATTGACTAAGTATCAATAAAGCTGCATAAGTAACACTTGTTAAGAGATTACTTTTTCCTGTCCTGAAGTCCTATGTTGTAGTCATTAAAATGACCTCTGGATATCGAATAAGATTTAAGTATCTTATTGAGTATCTCAGTATTTAGGCAGAAGTCTTGGAGGAAGGCAAGTAGACTTTCTGCCCAGTGATTTCATACCACTGACTTTTAAAGCTTATCTTCATAAAGGTGAAAGGAGATAGCAGAAAAAGCCCTACATATTTACATTATAGTCTTCTAGTTTTGTTCCTGATCTGAAGAATTGTTCAGCTGGAAATAGTCCTTTTTGTACGTTGAAATCCAGACACAGGGCTGAAAAAGCATCTGTACCATGAAATTACTTGCAGAATTAGGGTCCAAGATGAGTAAGGCTTCCAGGAACCAAGGAAGATGAGCAAGGCACTAGCCTGAGAAATACGAAACTCTTCTTGGGTTTCCTGCTTTGTTCCAGATCCTCTGTGCAATTTGAAGCATGTCACTTAGAAGATGACTTTCAGTACTACTTAAGTATCTGTGTACTGCTGGAAGTTGAGAGGAATTGCAAGACAAAGCACATCTTTGCTTTTAAGTGTCTTCTAACTCACAACTGTATCCTGTGTTACGAAATAAGATTTGTTCTGTTACGTTTTGGTCACTTCAAGAAAATTGCCTGTCTTCAGTATAGTGATGTGTAACCATTGCTGTACTGTAGGGATCCTGTAAGTGTCAAGGGCAGATGTGCCGCTTGTTCTATCAGCTGTGACAAACTACGGTAGCACAGTCATGTATTTCAGATGCAGTCAGGCACTTTCAGCCCTGCTCTCAGAAGGTTGTGTGTCCATGGGTGGGTGCTGGTGTCTGAATCTCTGTAGGACTCTGAAGACAATGCTTATTTTAGGGTGCGCTCAGGCACAGAGAGAATTCATGTAAGGAGCAGTTCAGAAGTTACAGCCATGTAGTAATGCAGAGCTTGGGTTCTTCAGCTGGCATTGTAAAAAAATGAGCAGGCTGTGAAATGTTGAACTTCCATCAGGATCATATCCATCAGGGTGTATCCCAACTGCTACAAGTAGCGTTGAGGCTCATAGGGCAGAACCACAGGAATGAACTGTGTTGTGCTAATGATTTGGCTTCAGTGGAGTACGTGTAGTAGGAGGCACTACAACTGCGAAGGCTTTGGTCATTTAACTCCTTACTTCATTTCCTGCTAAACTTGCCCGAGGTCAGTGCTACATGTCTGTCCTGCTCGTGTACAGTGTGTTTAGCAAGTGTGATGATACTTAAAATACCATATAAACCTAAAGACTTAAAAAGTGAAAATAGTCTTTGAAAGATGCCTGAGCTAATCTTGCTGTTTAACAATATTGAGTTCCAATCTTATGGAAATGGCACCCATGCCACACTTTCAAGAAGATTATGATGGCAATCTGAAGGGACAATCTATAGGTCTGACCTAAATTCCTTAAGTGTTGATGAACTAAAGGTGGTGAATGGTGATGGTCAAGGAGGCTCCTGCTGGCCTTCTACTTCCATAAGCCTATGCCCAGTTCTCCAGTTCCCCTGCTAATGCTGCAGACATGACTTGAACAAGTTGCTTAAAGCAATGAACCAGACATCCAATTTTCAAAACACTTTCTATCCATGGAGATTATCTAAGTACATACTTCCCTGTATTTGGAATGCTTACATAAAAAGTTTACAGAAAAAGATGTAATATTTCTGATCATGGGATGCATGTGTCAAATGCAGGAAAATACTGACTAATTTTTAAACTCTTCCTCTAGTTTCTCACATGGTTATTGAGGAAGTAAACTGTATCCAGAACCATCTTGAAATTGAGAAGACGTGCCGTGAAAGTGCTGAGGCTTTGGCTTCTAAGGTGAGAAAAATTACGGTAATTCTGTTTCATCCAATTTCTCTTTTTATTTTTGAGGTTATGTATATATCCCATATATATTTTTGTCTAATCTTGGGGATGCATGAAATTGTTTTGAAGTGGTGAAAACTAGAAGCCATATGCAAGATGCAAAGTACAATTCTTTCCTTTAAAGAAAACAAATACCTGTTTTTAATTTATTTTTTTATTTTGGAACAATAAGTCATGGACCAGCATCTTGATATCTAGCTTTTACATGCATTTAGGTTAAATGGAAAACAAGTTTTAGAACTGTCCTGTGTGAGATATAAAACAATAATGAGCATTTCAGTGTCTAAATCAAATGGAAAAAGTCAAACACTGCATTACATTTCAGGTGATTGTTTATGAAAGCAAAGCGAGGGCAGGGGAAAGGTGACCTCCGCTGCTCTGTTGATTGCGTCTAGTCTGATGAATTTAGCAAGTGTGTAATTTTCTATATTCCATCTCATCAGAAGTGCATTATTATTAAAGAATGTTTTTATCTCTCTGTTATATATTTTTGGTTGTGCAAAATGCATCTGAGCCACTTCATCAGAAAATGGATTACAGCAATTTTGAACCAAATTTCATTAGCAATGCTGACTGCCTTTTTTTCTTTTCTTTTTTTCTGTTTTTTCTCTTTTTTTTTTCTCTCCCCATCCCCTGCCCAAAGTACATCCTTAGATATGGTAAAAATCACACCAGCAAGAAATCACTTTAATTTAGATGCATTAGCAATGTACTTTCTGGAGGTATTTACTTAATTGTTTGCATAATGACACTATATTAGAATTCATAAGATAGACAATCAGCATATAAGTAAGAAAATGAACATATTTATGTAACTTTTCTTCCTCTGTGCACTTTTCCTGTAATGCATGTACAGGAGTGGTCCAAAGACTATCTTTACCCCATGGCTGCTTTGCCAAAACTGATGTTTTTGTTGCTGGGAGCTGACTAAATGAAGTTTCTTACACCTTCTCACCCTTCTCAGTTGCTCATTGGGAATGAGATTAAGTTTTTGAGTAAATCTCCTATAGCTGGGGGTGGGGAGGGCTGAGGAAAGGAGGTGATCAAAAAAACAGTATACATTTTATTGGACTTTAGAAAGCCATGTTGTCTTTGACATGTTCTATACATCATTAGTTGGAAATTAAGCCCCATTCTTGACCTGAATGCAAGGAATGCTTGGCTGATGGGTGGACTGTCACCCCAACATTTCACACCCTGAGACTGTGTTGAGCTTGCTGAGAGCTGCTTGGGGTTTATAGATGTAGAGCAGTGAAAGAAATGGTGAAATGTTTGTCTCTGCTGTTCAGTTTTTCCTGGCACCTTGGTCAAGGTGGGGGTGTCTTACAAGACCTCTTCCATGTCGTCCACCAACCAGACATGTGTTTAGGCATCCAGCCCAGAGTGGTTTCTTTACTTAGGGTTTGGCCCATAGAGAATTGGTGTATAAGGCTTTTGTCTTATGTATATTGACTCTACAGTAATAATTGCTGAGAATTGAAAATAATTCAAATGAATTTTGAGGTAATTCTCCTGTGAGTGGGAGTAAAGTAGTTGTGGTGTTTGTAGTTTATAAGCAAAATAAAGGCACAGGAGGAAGTAGGAAATTTTATTTGACCAATTGATACAGCTGGCAAAACCAGACAAGCTTTTAGAATCACGGGCCCTTCTTCAGGTCATTTAGCGAGGGCTCCTGTTGATACTGGATACATGTTTATGGATACAGAGCTGAAGAAGCTATCACAAAGAATACATAGCATTAACTAAGCTTGATAGTTGATTTGATTTTATTTGAACCTACACAAGGTATTTATTAGTCAAAAATACCAGAGATGAAAGAAGGGCATGGATGAAACATCACGTTGAATTCAAGCTTCCTCAGAGGAGAAGCTTCTTAACTTCAAGCTATTTTAATGTTGAATGGAGCATTTACTCTAATGTTACTTTGTTGTCTTTGTTTGATAGACCTTTGGATAGTAAGGGAAAAAAAATGCAGTCGGTACTTGTTTTTTTCTTTCACAGCTGCTTAAAGACAGACTAACTAGCTTCTTACTGTTTGTGCTTCTCAACTTTCAGCTGAACAAAGAAAATAAGACCTTGAAAAGAATTAGTATGCTTTATATGGCAAAACTGGGCCCAGAGATTATCACTGAAGAGATTAACATTGATGAGGACGATTCATCCACAGACACAGAAGCTAACTCTGGATCATGCAATTCCGTGCATTGTCAGCAGCAAATAAAAGGTGAGCATTGTTGCTGAGCCTATGCTACCATACAAGGCAAAAGTTGTTTGAAGAATGGCAGTATTGGTTTGGATCAGAGATCTGTCTGGCTCAGTCATGCTTCTTGGAGTGGGCATCAAAGGATTTCCAGGAGAGACTAAGAACACAGTAGACTTGTAGTGATAGTGTGTAGTGTATATGGTAGATATACAGGCTGCAAAGTAAGTTACAATGCAACAGGAAAATGAGATCTACACAGCTAAGAGAGTTTGATGTTACTGAGTCGGTAAAAGGAGTGTTTTCTCAGATCCTTACTGATCTTAAGTTAAACAGAAGGCCAAGGTCACCTTGGAATTGCTTTAACTGCAATGTCACTATTTCAAAGCTTGTAAGACAGGACTCTCCATTTTTGTTACCACTGTATACCTTTGTATGCACAAACTTCATTCATGTTCCAGAGCTATAACCACACAAGCAACTTAAAAAGGGACTGTTGAACTAGGTAAAACAGCAAAGCTTGTGAACATGGAAATACTTTGATAAAAGAAATCTGCGTTTTATTAAGAATTTTCTACTTTTTTTTTAAAAGGCATTTTACATTTCTGTAATCTAAAATCTGCCTTCCTTTCTTGTCTTAACTCTCTGATGAAGCCATTGTGCTGCTGTATGTTGTTATAGTCTGCAAAACTACATTTTGTGTCAGAGATACTGGTTAACCTTTCTTGGGGGGGGTTGTTTTTAGTGTGTGAGGTGTTTTTTTTTTCCTGTTGTTTTAAAATAAAAAAGTTTTAACTTTTTTTCTGGTAATAGATTGCAGTATCAAATGATGTCTAAGTACAGCTTTCCAAAACTTACTAATTGGATTCTGATGGAATGCAGCAGCCTCAATGAAGTGGTACAAATTTTCCTTGAGGAAAAAGGAAGAAATGTTAAAAAATGCTTTAAAAATACCCCATCCAAGAAGTAAGATGTCATAGTACCCTCCTATAATAAGCTTTCTATACAAGTAGGCAGACAGGCAGAGAACAGCGTGATCCTGACCATCTGATTTGGAAGTAAGTCTCTGGACTTACTTCCAATTCAGATGGCGTGGAAAAATGTCAAGAATATGTTTAAAGAGAGTCAAAGACTTTGGCTGCAGATCAGACTATGTGATTAGGAGGGTAGTGGGGTCAAGTGAGAGAAATGTTTTAGGAGCAGTTCTGATATATACTTTCTGTCTTGATGAAGATATCATTAAAGAATTAAACATGTCATGTTTTAAAGGATTTAGAACTCCTGACTTCTGCTTCTCTCTCTGGTCATATTAATGACCTTACTTTTACAAGTGCTGAGTATCTTTAAAAGCACTGGCATCCCACTTGCTACAGGAGAAGATATTCCATCCCTGTGCCCAGAGAAAAGCATATGTGTAGCAGAATAATCTGACAACATATACCACAGTTACATCTTGGATTACCTGTTAAGTGAAAGACCATATGAAAATAAAAGATGTGTTTTCAAAACTCCCCTTAATGCTTTCTGGTCTTTTCCAAAGTAAAATCTGCTTGTCTATGTATGTTTATGGTTCCTAGCAGTTTTGTGTTGGGAACCTTGGAATTCTTAGTCTTCTCACCATCCAACAAAATACTGTTTCTTGTAGTTATTTTTTCCCTCCCACCACACAGATATAGTAGTACCATCTGATGGTCTTTGATTAAAACACTCTCATTTATGAAAGGAATAAAATTTGTCCCTCAGATAACTTCCCCTGTTTTTGCTCCCTTTTACATTAGGGAAAGTTAATAGTAAAGCTGTAGTTCCTAATGGAAATGTAGAGTGGTCTCAGAGCTATATCTGAAACTCTTACAGGTTTTGAGTTTCCTTTTTCTTCTTAGCTGACCTTTTGGATATAACAAGAACTGAAAACTCACCATGTTGGTCAGTTTAGTGTATAAACCTGTATCTGAAAAGAAACATTTATTGTACGCATTTATAAAGATTTAGTTATATGGACATGCTTTATTCTCTGTATAAAGTGTATATATATAGTAAAACCTGACTTAATCCAGTTACTATACATTTTGGTGAGACTATTTTTTTCCATTAATTTCACCAGAAAGTGCAAACTCATAAAGCAGACAATTAGATTCAAGAATCTTCTGGGAAACAAGTCTATTTATTTTAGAATCAGTGTGCCTTTAATTTGGAGGATAATAAATCTGAGGCTCCTGAATTGGGAGGGAGTAGCTGGGTTAGAATCAACATTTTCGAGACGTGAGACCAAACTGAATGACATCCAGCATGTCATCATCATCTGCAATTGATTAGCAACAATTTTCTCAACTTGTGGCTGGTATTCAACAAACAGCAGTGCTATGAAATACTGGAAGCAGGTGGGGAATGAGAGCACTTACTGAAAGCTAATATACATCAGCAAATTTATATTTTTGTGGTGTTTTTATGTTAACCTAAACCTTGATATATTATGTATGCAAACTGATCTCCTGTTACGAAGTGATTATAATCAAATGTTTTATTCCATTGTGAATTTAATTTATTTCATATTTTGATAATTAAGGAACAAAAATTCTGAGGGGAAAATTACAAGCATTAGCTCTTCCATCAGTAAAGGTTATATTCTGACTCTGTTCACATAATGTTACAAAGACTATAAATTGGCAGCTGTTCAGGACAATTTCTTCAGTGAAAACCTCCCAAGTATTAACTGCCTGTTGTTTTGTTTATTTCCCTTGTGACAAGAACTCATGATCCAAAAAGAATTGAAGTGCATTAATTTGTTTTAAAGGATGCCTATTAAAAATTGCTTTCTGCTACCTCTGTATCAGAGTCTCTGTGATGTGCCGGTCTCCTGAGTAGGGCTGAGGGATACTCTGTGGTGGCAAGATTGGCCCTGTTATAGCAAGAAACTAATCATTTAGAATGCAGATAAAGACAGCAGTACTGAATAAAGAAGCTTACCTCACGAGTGTAAATCCGAAACTGTGGACCAGTTATAGATCTGTTACTTGACACTCATGCAAAGGCTTAAATTATTGAGGATCTTCCTACTATGCTTTGTGTGCAGTTAAGATGTTGCATATTTGATTATACTTGCAGTGCTGTGACAATTCCTTTGTTGATTTCTTCCAAGAATAAAATATATTTTTCATTTCTTTCCTGAAACTGTAGAGCTGCGAGATCAAATCGTATCTGTTCATGAGGAAAAGAAGACCTTAGCCATTGAACTGGAAAACCTGAGGTGCAAACTTGTAGAAGTAATTGAAGAAGTATGTATTGTACCATGGAAGGCGAGATCATGTAGGCGTGTAGTCAGTACTTTTTATGTCTAATTTTGCTAAAAACAGTCAGTTGTGAAGTTAATCGAATACTATCTAATCGCAAGTCCTGCCAGCCAGCTCATATGATGGACCACTTAGGGCATATGCCTAGAAAGGGCTTTCTACATCAGAGCCCAGTCTGCTGCTGGCACATGACTTACCATGATCTGTTCTAATGCCCATATTATAACTCTCATCTCCACTTCCTGACAGCCCCTCACCCATCACAGCCTGCAGGGTTTTATTTATTTCCTTAAACCTGTGGATGTGCAAGAAACGCTACTGGACAGTGTCCAGTTTATTTCCTGGTGCTACTTCATTGAGCATATCCTTGAGTTTAGCCATTGGCAGTGCCCTGTCGTGGTAATTAGACCAGCAAATTGGCTTTTTGAGCCAGCAGTTTCATTCCTGCTTGAAAACTGGATAAGCCATGTGCTGATGCAAATCAGGACTTAGTGGCTCTTCCTGTCTCTGCAACACTTGCATTCAGAAAGACACAGCTGACAGCTCTTGGACAATAAACAGAGCCCTGGAAAAAAAAAAGCAAAACAGCAGCCTGACTATATTAAAATACAAAGTCATGGGCAAGCTAGTTAACTTTTCAACCAGGTGCTATGGTGCCTCATCCTGAAGGGTTCCAAAGATGTTATATTTGCAGCTGTGACTGGTACGTGCCATGAGAATGGGCCATGGGAGCCCCACGTGAAGGATTAGTTCATACCCCATCTGTTAAGGGGTCTGTAAGTTGGGTCAAAATGCTTTGCCATTGATTGAGTCAAACCTAAGCAACAGAAGTAATAAAATCAAAGTATTGCTTGCATTATGTGTTGCTGTATGCTTTATGAGACTAACTAAAATACTCTCATTTATGATCTTCACACTTTTCTAGGTGAATAAAGTGAAAGAAGAAAAGGCTGTTTTGACAACGGAAGTTAATAAGCAGCAAAAACTGCTGGAGAAATGTAACAGAGGTGTGTGGTCTCAGCAGGTTCTCTAATGGGTTTGCTACATCCTTTGCAGAAGCTTCAGAGCTTTTATGTTGTAGCACAAAGAATAGGTTACAGAACAGTGACTGTGGTCCAGATCTGACACTCAGCCTTATTGCTGCAGGCACTGTATAAACACACAGACTATTCTAGACTGTCTCTACGCCAAAAAATAGAACAGTGTAAGTAGCAGGTTCTGTGAGAGAATGGGAAAACCTTTTGCTGTGTGGCACAAGTGGTGAGCTAGGACTTCTTCACAAAGATGGAGTTTGAACCTTAATCTAGTGTTTTCCTTAAATCTTTATACTGTGTTCCTTTTAGATGGAATACAGCTAATAATTTTAAATGTCTAAAGACTTGGGAGCAACTTGTCGTTTGGAGGATGACGAGAAAAAGGCAGGAGTGCTCGGAATGAGGTAAATAGGATCTCCAAGTTATGGAAAGCAAGCAGAGACCTTCCTTTCTTGGAAAAAGATAAGAGGTAAAATAAGGGCAGGGAAAGTCTAAAAAAAGGGATCAGAAAAAGAAAAGCTGTTGCTTAATGACGGTGAGTACTTCCACATGAGAAATACTTGTCACAGAAGTAGCTTAAACAGGAGGGTAAAGACTTTAGTGCCTTGGATTACTGTACTCTTCTCTCTTGTTAATGATTTACCCTGATAAAATGAAATATTGCTTGGTCAAAAGTCTCTTTGGCTGTTTCAAATTTTCCTTAAGTTGAAGACAATGGGTCTAGCCTCTTAAGCCTGCTTGTCTTGGTTCATTACTTGTTTTACCTTACAAAGGCACTCAGTTATTTGTTCAACAGCACCTTAACAATACATCCTGGAGCTTTTCAGCCACATTCCCAGTTATTCACTTTTATCTTCAAGTTGTTCCTTCCTCTGCAGTTGTGTTTTCCTTGCTTACCAAGGGAGGAAAAATCAAAAGCTCTTAAGACATCTCCCAGGAATTCTGAAACATTTGTCAGACAGTGGAGGGTATGTCCAGGGCTGCTGCTTTCACGTGGAAGGACCTGTGGAAATAACCACAGAAAAATAGTGGAAATAGTAGAGAAGAAATCTGCATTCTTCAGAGTGGCAAAGACTCCAATCATGCCATGGCCTTCTGCCAATAATATCTTTTTCTTTGGAAAAAGTATACAAAATCAGTGTAGTCCATTTTTTCAAGGATACAGATGAGTTTTTAATTACAGAGCAATGTATGAATTTTAGTGGGAAATTATTTTCTGTCCTCTTCCTTTACTGTCCAGTGGGACAGTGTCTATCTTCTAGGAGTGCTGTGGTGGTCTTGGTATGGGGTGAGGAGGTTTACAGGGTAGGGTATATTCTAAGTTTATTTTAGCTCTTCCATGTGTCTGCATTGCTTGAGTGTATATGACAGGCAGTACTTGAAGACTTAAAACATCAAACTTTACATAGGTTGAGTAAACAGACTAACTTGAAGAAGCTTTTGATGAAATAATGTGGCAGATCAAATATTCCTTTCTTTCTAAGCACAAATGACAAAAGAACACCTTGTTTCATGTTTTCCTGTTTAAGAGGAAGGAGGAATTATACCAGGATAGGTCCTAATACTCAGAAATCAAGATTATTTTTCTGAATGCTTGAAATAAGCTACCAAAGTATCTATTCAATGTGTCTTTATTCTATGTGACACTGTCTTGGAGCTGTCTCATCAGTACATTTCAGTCAGTTTGTGAATTTATCTTGAATCTTTCTAAATGTTGGGGGATTTTTTGGGTTTTATTGTATTGGATTTTGTTCTAAAGTTAACATTTTGAGAGTCAAATGGTCTAGGATGCATATCCCACACTCTGAAGTGCCACATATTGTACATAGCTTTAAAAATTGTTATGCTTGTGACCAAAGAAGCAAGGAGTTTACCTAGGGCAGTGTTAGAAACCCACTGCCATCATCCTGCCAGCTAGACTTCAGCCAGTACAAGCTAAAGCTTATGCAGATGGTCACTGAGACACGTTAAGCATAAATGATACCTGAGTACTTACAAAGGATGCTTGTTGTGCTGTATTGAGGCTGTTCAGAATGGTTAGGGGAAGTGTGCCCCATGGTTAGCCATACCTACCCATATGAGCATTACTTTTGTGAGCACAGTTTAAATATAGGCAGCACAAAATTGGACTTCTTGAGACTCCTTCACATCTCTGTTGTAAAGGGTCCCATCTGAGCCCACTCAAACCAGGCAGGCAAATACAGGTGCTTCCAGAATAACATAGTAATCTTTGGTAGGTTCATTAAGGCTCTCTTGAGGCTTTGCTTGGTCACATGTGAAGAGACAAAATCCAGCCTGTGGTACATCTGTTACTGCTGGAGTTTTGAGTCTGGGTAGGAGGAGCATTAAGTCTATTCAGAAGATCAGTAGTTGTGCATCTATAGATATTGAGGCTTACAGGAAACTGAAAGGTGGTTGAAGGGGACTGTGTATGGATATATAAAAGAGGTTATACCCTCAGTCAAGGATTCGTGGTACTAAGGAATAACAACTTATTTAGGTAAATCGAGTAGTACTTTCCTCTTCCTTTGATCCATTCCACTTCTGATCTTGTTTTGTTCTTATAAACAGTGTCTGTGATGGCAGTAGAGGAATATGAAGAGCTTCATGTAAACTTTGAACTGGAAAAGAACCTACGGAAGAAAGCAGAGTCGTTTGCACAAGAAGTGAGTAGTCAAGAAAAAGGGGTCTTGTAACATGAAGACATTGCAACTGGCCTGAAACCTGCCAGTTTAGATGATTTGATTTCAATTCCCAGCTCTCATACAAAAGATGTCTTTTATTGTCCACGTACTACTTAGCTAACATTTGTACTTCATCCGTAAAATGGGTTTACTGTTTCAACAGCATTTATAAAGCACTTCAGAATTATCCATGCAGTCTTACCTCTTTCCTCTTTTAAAGCAAAGCTTTAAATTTATAATGGACTTATTCAGCCACAACATTTCAATGTGTTATATGTAGTGATTGGATCTCGGAAGGATTAGCTGCCTTTCTAGTGATATAATTTGAAGCACTTTTTTTGGTGGTTTTTTTCCTAAAAAATATGTGAACTCACAAAAAAAAACTTGCAAAACCCAATATTAGTTGAGGTTTGTGCAAGTTTGGCTGCTATTTAATATATGACTTTCAAATAACCTATTACAGGGAGTGTTCAAGCTGAAAAAAATTGTTTCTGTGTTCTAGAAAAGGTATGAACTCCCACAGAGGAAATCAAGTTACTGGGTAGCATTATGGAATAGCTGGTGGATGCTCTGATGGCTTGTGATTGGCAATCTTTGCCTTGGAAAATGCTGAGAAACTCTTTCATTCTGTTGGTAGACAAAAGCACTGCTTTTGGATTATATTTTCAGGCTTTTCTCTCCTAAGCCACACATCAATGTTTTCTTTAATAGCAGTTGGGCTTCCTAAGTAATAATTTTTCAGGTAATCTCAGGTTTAAAGAAAGCCATTACATATGAAAATCACCTGAGTCATCAGTACTGAAATACTGTAAATAAGGGCAACATCTGACAGCTGATATGAAGTGGTTTTTAGATTTTTAAACCATCATTGCCAGCAAACAGGTATTTAGCCTTCAGGAAGTCAGCTTTGTCTGAATAGAGAGCTCTCTGTGTTTTGTCTGTGCTTCTGCTGTTTTACTCTCAAAAAAATAAAAAAAATAAAATTGGTAACTCCTGTACCTGCATTCAGTCAGTCATTGCAAGTGAAGGTGTTTTTACAGTTTGTGAGTAGGCTTACTGTGTTCTGTTAATCTTTTGGTTTTTTTGCTGGGCATTTGAATGTTTTGGATATGGGCAGGGTCATATAGCACCAGCTTAAACAAAAAGAATCTTTTGGATTTGCAATAAACTGTAAGCAAACTTGGAGATTTGGAAGGTAGGAGTGAGAAGGTCAACCCAGATGTTCGCAGTTGCCCTCGTGTGTGCATACTCTCTCATTCTTTCTCTGTGCCATGTATAAAGCTTGGAGAACTTTATAGCATCTGGGCCAGACATACTTGGTTCTCTTTCTCATTCCACCTTTTGCTACTCCTCCCTGTTCTTTCCTTTGCAGGGTCACCCAGTTGACCCTTTGGGAAACCCATTGAAGGAGCTAACTTGGCAGAAACCTAGCAACTTGTAGATACAGACCAGTTTCTGTTAGTAGGTAGATTTGCATTTGGATAACAGGGCTGGGACCTCATCCTGGAGGAGAAAGGTATTTCCAAATTCAAGTGTATTAAGCTTTGGCAGATTCTTTCATACAGATAGCTTTAGATAAACTACTGATTACCAGTTCCACTATTAAAGTGCAATTGTTTGATGAGTCAACTTGTAATTGAAGTGAATTTAAATGTATGTGGTTGTATATATAGAGATACCTGCAGTCTGCTGCCTGTTGTGGTCAGTATCTTTTTGTGTTGAAAATGTGACTCTACTTCTGGCAGAGCTAAAGCAGCTGCCACATTTTTCCCCCAAGGCAATAAGAAACAATAGAAAGGAAAATTGTTTTCTATTTATTAAAATGTCCCGTTAACTCCCAGATTGTAATTATAGAGAAGGACTTCTCAGGATGCTGTTAGGGTCAAGAGCTGTGGGAGACAAATCTCTCAGGAAGAATGATTTATGAAATCAGAGACCTCCAAACCCTACTTTTGCAGAGCTTTTTGGGATGGAGTCCATATTTTTCTGCTGAGCAGGACTGGCTACTTCCCTTTGCCATGGCTTCAGCACCATTGGGCTACTTATGTTTTGATCAAAGGTTCGCTGTGGTGGCCGTGTTGGCGATCAAAATTTGTTAAAATAGTGCCTATGTTTGCTTAGTATTAATTTGGATTTTTTCAATACTGTTATTATTCTGTGTTACAAAATATTATCTTATCACAAGTATTTTTAAATTTATGAAACCTGGATTTGTTCATTACCCGTGGTTTTATGATAACCGTTTTTATAACGTATTTTTTAAAACCCCTTCAGATTGTGCAGGTGTTATTAGTGGTGTTTGTTGACTGTACTACATGCAGAACTGTTATTTTCAGGAATCAAATTTCTAAGGATGTCAAACTTTCATTTAGTATGCATTTTCACAGTGTCTGTGTTGCATCTCCTACTGTTGCTTTGCTTTATCTTCTGTGGTAAAGAACAGATATTTGCCTCTGCTCATTAAATGACAATAGAGGTTTGTACATAAAGGTCTTGCATTGCTCAGAAATAAATAATTTAAAATTAATAATTTTAAAATTGGTCAGATAAAAGTATAATCTGGAGCTCCAAGCCTGGAATATGGCTTCTGTTTGCACTCATAACTGAAATATATCTATACAGCTTGAAAAATGTGATTTAAAGAACTTCTTGCATTTGAATAACAAATAAGATGTTAAATGCAATGCCAAAGAAATGTTGATTGTTTGCAAACATGTACTTCTTGGTTTCTGTCAGTATTTAGTTGTTGTCTCTTCCAAAAATATGTGCCCATCCCCTTGCAGATTGACAGCATAGCTCTTCAGTTGAGGCTTTTCATTCCATGAAGTTCTCCAGCCCAGAACAGAGTCAGTACAACAGTGAGCTTCAGGCCTGCGTTAGTCTTCCCTTCACCTACCTACTTCTTCTCCTTTTGTGTCATGCTATTCAGAAAGATTTTTTGAAAGTCTTTTTAAAATGTAGGAGTAAAGGCATTGTTCACTTGTGTTTGGGTAACTAGTAGCATCCCAAAATAATTTAAACTTCTGTATCTGTGGCCTGGTTTTACACTGATGGTGTCCCTTAAGTGACCTGTGACACCAGAGAAAGAGGATCTGGCCCACAACAGCATCCACAGCAACAAAGCTGTATGCTCAGGTGAGGTTGTGTGAGCATCCTCTCACATGGATCATGCTGCAAGGTTGCAGCTGTGTTTTAGAGATGAGGTTTCTAGTATGTGCTTTCCTGATCCATTTGGATTATGCTAAGGATGTGTGGGGATCTTCCACGTTCTTTCATCAGCCACTTGTTTTCTCACTCTCTATATAGAGGTTCTTGAACATCCCACCCAAAAAACCTTGCTGTATTTCTGCTTGAGCTTTTCAGAAGCCACAGAGCTTGGTGGTGATGAGCTGTGCAGCACTGAGAGGAGGAATAGCTATGGGTAAAGACACTGCACATTCAGTGCTTTGTGCTTGACTTGTCTGGAGCACGTTGAGAAAGGAAATAGGCTCGGAGTGATGGGGGCATCACCACAGTACGTTTTCATGATGGTGACATCTCAAACAGCCTGGGTGTGTCTTTTAGCTCACTTACTGCCTGTGGAGGAGCTTATTTGGTGGTGGCTGTGTTGGCCCATGTATTCAGGTGAACCCCTATCACCATTGTGTGGCTCCATCTTTTAGCTTTGCCCTCCTGGGGTTGCATTGTGGCGGTGATGGGAGGAGACCAGATGAGCGGCTGGCGCGGGTGCTTTTCCAAGGCATGGCCTTTGCGGCCTGCCCTTGTGACAAGCGAGGAGGGCTTGTCGCGGGGCGCGAGCAATTGGGAGTGCAGGTGTGAGAGATAATGGGTGGGTGAGCGTGTGTGCAGAGCAGTGCAGATGGGGGGAGAGGAAAGACAAGGAGCTGGAGAGGGAGGGAGCAAGCACATATAGGAGTGAGCGAACACTTGAAAATCAGAGCTTTTGATTAAAAAAAAATATCCAATACAGCTTTAATTATAGTCATACTGCTGGCACCACCATAATATATATTTAATTAATCAAAAATGATCCAACTTCAAACATTAGAATTCATGCTCTTCAGAGGTTCTAAAGAAACTGAGTAAATATTGTCAGCCGTGGTGTGGAGAGGGGGAAGGAAAAAGAAAAAGGGTTTGAAGTGAGTCACAATCCATTGTGAAAGGTACAGGAATCTGCATAAAAGAACTAAATAAATAGAGTGTGTAAGGGGCGGGGGCATGGAAAAATCTGCACCTACCTGAATAAAACAGGGTTGTTAACACAGGAATCTTGGCAAGCTTAACCAGAATTCTAGTGTCATGTTTTAAGAGACACTTTAAGATCTCTCAGCTCTTTGTGGAGCAGTTTATAAGAAAACAAAGGAAGGCAGAGAGTATCTTGAAGGCCATCGCAATAATATAGAGGCTAGCTCTGAAAAGCACTCTTCCACAAAGATGAGCAAAATACAATACATACAGCCAAAGCAAGCCAAAAGAGGAGGAACACAGTGAGAGAAGTAAATTAAAAGTCTTAGTGATGTAAAAAATCCCAGGAGTTTAACAAAATAATCTGGCATAAATGGTTTATTAAGTTTATATCCTACCTTGCAACAATATTTTGTAAAGTGAACAGTTTATTACTGTCGTGTGTGCTGGCATGGAGACAACCCCTGCACCTAAAGTTACACTGGAACCTCTGGGAGAAGAGGCAGTGTGCTCTCAAAGTCAGCATTGAGCTGTTTTCTGTCTCCTGTATCTTCAGTAAATAGAAATGACGTGTCAAGTGGGCACCTTGGGCTAGTGGAGAGTGTCCCTGCCTGTGGCAGGGGGCTGGAACTAGATGACATTGAGGTGCTGGAGCGTGTCCAGAGAAGGGCAACGAGGATGGTGAAGGGTCTGGAGAACAGGCCCTACGAGGAGAGGCTGAGGGAGCTGGGGTTGTTTAGTTTGGAGAAGAGGAGACTGAGGGGAGACCTTATTGCTCTCTACAACTACCTGAAAGGAGGTTGCAGTGAGGTGGGGGTTGGTCTCTTCTCCCCAGTAACAGGCGACAGAACTCGAGGTAATGGCCTCAAGTTGCGCCAGGGAAAATTTAGGTTGGATATTAGAAAGAACTTCTTTACTGAGAGAGTCATCAAGCACTGGAACAGGCTGCCCAGGGAGGGGGTTGAGTCCCCATCTCTTGAGGTGTTTAAAAGACGGGTAGATGCGGTGCTTGAGGACATGGTCTCACGGTGGACTTGGTGGCAGTAGGTTAATGGTTGGACTGGATGATCTTAACGGTCTCTTCCAACCTTAACAATTCTATGATTCTATGAATCTGTGATCTTTAAGGTCCCTTCTAACCCAAACCAGTCTGGGATTCTATGAAGCTGCTGAGCAGGTCTGTTGGATTTCATCTTACTTTTGAGGCTAGTTTAGGCTTTTTTCAAAACAAGCAACTTGGAAAAGAGAAAGGTTTTCCCAAATGTCTATGGTTATCTGTAGAATGGTTTGCAGTTTGAGAGGTTGAAAGGCTGCATTTGAAGGAACTGTGATCCAGGTGGATGAAAAAAATAAAGTGATTCTTTAACACACATTGTTCATCTTTTCCTTGACTTTCCCTCCAATTCTGAATGCTTGCTGATGCATCAAAATGCAAACTGCACCTATGCCTGTGTTCCTCAAGAGCTCTTACACAGCAGTGCATTTGCATTTAACTTGTTTACTTTAAAATGCCTGCATCCCATATCCCAGTGCACATCTGACATGACTTAATTTGGGACTGAATCTTCCAGTATGGAAAGATAAAAGGTGGCTGTCATTCTATGGGACCTAGGGAATATTATTGTTCTTAACAGAAGTCTGCACTACTCGTGAAGATGTTTGTGATGGATTTGGGTATCTCAATGACATGAGTTCCCAAAGAACTCTTCCTCGGATTCCTTTGTGACCTTTTGGTTTAATTTGTGAGGACTTTTGCATTTACATGTTACATCTGTGAGTGGATACTGCAAAACCAGCAGTCATGGAACAACTCTGCTTACAAGTACCACACTGTGTTACCAAGGATAGTTCAACAGCAACTGATATCTGCAGATAATTAATTTGTTGTCCGGCTGACTGAAGTGGAAATAATAATTAAAGAGATGTGATAAGTGGTTAGTACTTGAATTCTCCTAAGCTTGAATATTACCACTAATATTACCACTTTTGAAGTATGATGTAAAACTAATAATGATGTTTCATCAAGGTTTTTTTTCCCCAAGAACAGGCTTGTGAAATGGAACCAGATGTATGGTCTATGAAACTATCTCTTTAGTCTTTTATTCCCTGCCCCCCTTCTCTTTTCTATGATTAACCATTGAACTAAAATCCCCACCTGGGTTTACATTTAGAACTGAGTACCTCATGAATGTAGAGCCAACAAAGTGCCCTGTCAATCCATAATCAGGCAACATCACTCTGTGACCCCCATCACATAAAATCCTTCAAACAACCTGTTCTTTTGGCGAGATACATGTCCCTTGGCCCTGCCTCTCTTGGGACTTACTTCAGGTCTAAACACAGGATACACATAGGCTTCAGGGTACACATAATGCAAAGACATCAGCTCCTGTTAGCCGTGACAAATGTAAAGGAGTGAGTTTCCACTCCATAAGGATGGCTTAACTGATTTCTCACTGAAGTGTGGAGGGGACAGAGCCGTGCTGCCAAGGTTTGAAATCAGGGTCAACTGTTCAATTGGATGATCTTCTGTTTGAGACTTCTGAAATTTGACTCTGCCTTGCTTACATACCTTTTGTTGTCCTATTCATAGCAGGTAATGTTTGCCACTGATTTTTTAATTTTACTTTATGCAACCAGTGATTACCATATTATAACAGTGGTGCTGGATTGAGACATTCTCCTCTTTTCAAACGCTAGCTAAGACAAAATTTATTGTACATAGTGAGTAACCAAACAATTTATAGATGGAAATGTAGCAACATACAGATATTAAAGTATTTTCTTATGCTTCATTTTGTTCCAGAGAGAGGAGTTAGTTGGAAAGCATCTAGTTATACCCTGAAAGCCACTTGAACAAGGATCAAAGTTCTCAGGGACTTGACACTGACTGAGTTCCTTTATAACTTTTTTTAATGAGGAGGAATTCCTTTTCCAGTTCTAGTGTAAAAAAATCCCAACAAACAACAAAAACCCAAACAGCTGTACAAATGCTTTGTAGGGTAATGGTTAGTGCAGGGGTCTAGGAATGACGAAAAAAAATATTACTCTCAGGATTTCACCCTCTTTTCTTTCCCTCTCCTCAATTCTTGTGCAAACTCTGCTGAAGGAAAATGATCATGTCCTAGATTTCCAGCATGTCAGACCTTCTGTTTGTATATTCACAGATAAGTAAAAGTAGATGGTTTGCACACTTGGAGATATAAATGAAAATGGTTGGTGTAAGCAAACTTTGTCCTTTGTGATCTGCCTTTAGTTGCAGTTGTTATTTCAGTAGATTTCTCCAGTACTGACTTAGGTTTCTGCCCTTGATTGAGGTACTCTGCAGTCTAGCGAGCGGCAAAGTTGGAATTAATCCATAAATTGGTTAAATTTCACCCAGTCCAAATAATCCTGTTAGTAGATGTTTTGCCCTTTCAGCAGTCACTTTAATTAATATTCAGGTTTGTGCAGGCAGTCAGGTTTCTGCCCTACTGACAGAGAGTGTTTTAATTTTAAATCAGAATGAAATTCTAAGGGTCATTTTTTCCCACATCACACACACAGAGGAACCTCTCAAGAACTTTCAACTTTTCACCACCAGCTCTCTTTCTGCTTTAACTGCCATGACCATCTTGTCTAGTTTTGTCTCTTCCATGCTGGTACTTCGAGGACATCTGTGTAAGTAACATGTAAAATGGATGGTACTCCCCACAAGACATGGATCCCCACGTGTCTGACTGCAGTATTCAGTTGTAAGCAACAAAGTTTTTTGTGGTGGTGAAGACATTGAAACATATATTGTAAACAGGAATGTATTTGCAATGTCATGGAAGCAATTTATAGAGCTAATTGAAAATGCAGGACTGCATGTGAAAACTTCTTAATGAAAAGGTTTTCACTCAGTTCTTCAAGAGGATTTTTTTTTTCATTTTGTTGCAGAGGAGCATGAAACAAAGTGAATATGAATTTTCTACATTTGGTGAAGTATCTGTTCAAGTCGAAGAAATCAAGTTGCTCTACTTGATTTCTTCTTGTTTTGGCAGCTCTCTTCTCCCTCAGGCTGGAACAACTCTGTTGCTTTTAGTGGCGGAAACTCAGGGTACAAAAATCTGGGATTATCACCTCAAACTATTTTTGGATTAAAAAAAAAATAAAATCCAGGTTCACAGTAGGTAAACTGCAATGTTTGCTACAGATGCCTCCACAGAGATGCTGTTTCTCTCAGGGCTAAATAACTTTGGCTGACTTAAGAGGAATGCAGAAGTCTTTGAGACGGTGTTGAGGTCTTTAGCAGTGATTTAGAGGCCTTTCTAAAATATGATGTTTCAAAGATGCTGCTTCTTTCAAGATGAAATGTTACTCAAATAGATGAATTGTGATACAAAGGTAAATATTTACAGGTTGGAGTGCGTAGCTTTGATTGTGAGCTTCTCTTGCCTTTGAATTGGTTTTGATGGAGCCCAACTAGTGTAAGGTAATACAAGGATAATTGGTTTGGCAAAATTTGTGAAGCACAGTGGCCTCTGTATTATTGTAAATTTGGTTTCATTTGCTTTATAACAAAGCAGAGATAGTACTTAGAACCTGTAGTCATTACTTCCTCTTCATCGAATGCTTCCAGTCCTTTATTGCCTACGCCCACCACACAGCTCTGCCCAATGAAGTGTTCACTGTGGGCTCTATTAGCGTGAAGGCCGCATCAATTGACTCTTGTAGGCCCGCGGGGTCAAGCAGGCTGCGCTGTCAGTTGCAGGTTCAGCGCGGTCAGCAGGCATCTCGCTCTGCGTGTACAGCTGCAGAGAGCTGCTTGCTAAGAGACCTGCTTGAAGTGTCTGTGCAGAGCACTGGGTGGAATCCCTGCCTCAAGTCTGCAGCAGCTGCTGTTTCCTTAAAATTCAGGTGGAGTAAAACAGTAAATCACTTAGCGTTGCAGCAGCACCAAATGGGAAGAAACCATGTGTTGTATCTGTCATTTTGGTTTGTGAATATTACAGGAACCTGAAAAGATCTCATGGAACTTTTGTATTTCCCATACTTTATTCTTGTTGTATCTTCTTGATTTTCCTGTGCTGTATAACAGTGTTTTTAGAGTCTGAGGGAGTGTCTGTGTTCTCAGGCTGTTCTCTATTCTCCTGCCATAAGTGGCATGCTTTGCTGACCTGTGCACACTCATCTGAAACCTCAGCGTGACCCAGTCCTTATTTCGGCTATAAGAATAGGCATAGCTGAGTTTGTCAAGTGTGGAAGCCCTTGTTGTCTGGGGGAGCAGCCCTCTACCTGAAAGAGATGTCAAGATGCAGAATAAATTTACTGGGATTTTTTTTTTTCCTTTTTGTCAGGAAGATGTCTTGCTTTGCCAAGTTCCCAAACAAGAAAGAACGCTCTCTCTTATGGAAACTGCATGTGCTGACAGCCTCCACACCTCTTAGGGGAAGCCAGGAGAAATGTGTGATGCTTTTATCAAAGTCACATCTCTAGACCATTTATTCCCCATCCCCCCACCTCAGTGTATCCATCCCCCCATTCCCCACCTCAAAAATATAGCTGAGAATGAGTTATAACCACAAGTGTCAGAAGTAAAAGGCTGAAATTGCCCTAAAATGCCTTTTTTTCTGGGGCAAGTGCATCACTCATGGACTGAAATTCATTTCCCAAAGACACTCCATTGTTCACAGATCCAGGTAACCCTCAAATAAGTGGACTTTATGCCAAGGCTTGCAGATGTGTTTGAGGAGCTAGCTTGTGAATTCACAGACTCAGAGTTCTTTTAATCTCTCCAGAGCTCATAGAATAGGGAACAGATTGCTCCTATTCCCAGGAAACAAAATTCAGAGATGTGTTTAAATTCTGAATGCTGCCAACATGTTGGGTAATTGAGGTGTAGCAGTGAGATGTTCTCAGCAAACAGCTGCTTCCTTTCAATGACAGCTTAGCTCTTACAAATGTTGATCTCAAACTTCCTTTCCCCTTCCTTCTCACCTTCATCCCCTCTATGTCTACCAAATTAACACAATGTGTTTCTTTCTGGTGGTTTTATTTTTCCAATTGCTGTATTTGCCAAGATAGCATTAGACTGTGCTTAACCGTTGCTTTGGTTGGGTGTGGGTTTTGTTTTGACAGATGTTTATTGAACAAAACAAGATGAAAAGGCAAAGTCAGTTGCTTCTGCAAAATTCTGCCCCTGATCAACAGCTTTTGAAGGCTTTGGATGACAATGCTAAGCTAACCCATACGTTAGAAGAGGAGAGACTTCAGTACCAACAGAAGGTAAAACGGGATTGTGTGGAAGCCTTCTGAATTTAAGGAGTCTCATGTGTTTGTCATATTTGGAATTATTTGAGATCTTGTCCCCCAGAAGGGTTTACAACCTAAAAATTAAAGTTCAGAGAAGATTGTGGTTCCCTGGTCTCCTGGCAAGACATGAATATAAAACCTGAATGTTTTTCAGCCTTAAGGCTCTGATTTAGCTAATTGTTTTATTCTGTATGCCAGTAAAGTTCAGGATTAATTACAAGCATAATGCTAAGTTCCATTAAGGGAAGGAAAGGTGACAGGAGAAGATTTTGGGTTTTGAGTAGTGCAAAGGATATTTTGGGGTGGCAAGCTAAGAGCACTAAGAGATGAGATATAGACAGTTCACGTTTCTTGTTGCTGGCTAAAGAAAGGGATGGGAAAGAGCCAGATGTACTGGAGAAGGGAGATGTTAGGTGAGTGCTGCAAAGCAGTGTGATGGTGCTGGGATCTAAACAAATACGGTATTTGAAACTGGACTAGATCAGTCTCTAACTGGGAGAAAACACCACTGCTTTACTTGAAAGCCTGAGGATGAGTTTTCCCTTAGTTGTGATGCCTCATTCACAGAATCACAGAATATTAGGAGCTGGAAGGGACCTCGAAAGATCATCCAGTCCAACCCCCTTGCCTGAGCAGGATCACCTAGATTAAATCACACTGGAATGCATCCACATTGATTTTGAATATCTCCAGAGAAGGAGACTCCACAACCTCTCTGGGCAGCCTGTTCCAGGGCTCTGTCACCCTCACAGTGAAAATGTTCCTCCTTATATTCAGATGGAACTCTCTATGTTCCAGCTTGGAACTGTTGCCCCTTGTCCTATCGCTCTTAAAGCTCTGGTAGTAGGGTAATGCTGGGAAGAAGTACCTGGTTCCTGTGCTTTCATCAGTGCTGCAGTGCTAAGACTACATGTAATCTAAGATGCATTTGAATGGCTATTTTGGAAGAATAATTGCCAGTTCCTAGAATACCTCTACATCTTTGCTTCCTTGAACTCTAGAGCAAAATGTGCATATTAGGGAGTTGGGAAGCCGTTGTCACTCTGCACCTGAATGCTGCCTCTAAGCCTCATCTTCCGTAATTCACGCACTGGCATCTGCATCTGTATCTCTTGAGACAGGGGAGTTTAAATAACCAACCCTGCCAGTGGAAGCAGTCAGTAAAAGAACAAAAATCTCAGTGTTCTCATTGTTCAATACTAAATTGTAATTATGTGATAAAAACATCTATAAAAAGGGAACATTATACAGCTCAAGTACCTTGGAGCTAAAGAAGTATTCTAAAAAAGAGATTTAAAAAGTTAGGATTGTAATAGAAAATCCTGACATTTTTCAGAAAAATCTGTCCAGCTCTCATTCAGAAATTGTCCTCTCCCTGGGAGTTGCAGTTCACTCCTCTACTGTAACATCATGTTTTCAGGAATAACTGTGCCTAGTGTGTTATTTGTCAGAAAGAAGGACAGAAAATACCTTTCATTATTGTGAATGCTATTGTTTGCCAACTGCAGATCAAAGAATTGGAAGAGCAGCTGGAGAATCAAGCGCTGCATAAGGAGATTAGTCGTCTTAAACAGCAGCTAGAACTTTTGGAAGAAGATAAAAAGGAACTAGAGCTTAAGTGTCAGAACTCAGAAGAAAAAGCTAGAGACCTAAAGCATTCAGGTAAAATCATGTATTAACTTCTATTTTAGAGATACAGTGGGGGTGGGTGAGTGGTGCATGTCTAATAGAATTAAACATGTTACATTTGAGATCCAAGAATCAACAGCTTTTTTTATGTAGCTGAGCAGATGTGAGGAACTGGGAACTCACTCTGGTTTTCTTTATTGCTCTTGTGCAGTTGATGAACTTCAGAAACGAGTACAGCAGTCTGAAAATCCTGCACCTCCTCCTCCTCCACCACCACCACCTCCTCTTCCTCCTCCCCCTCCTCCTAACCCTATACGGTAAGTGCTTAAATCAGGGGTCACAGCATTAACGCCTTGCTGAAGTAGAATGCATTATATGAGCTTGCATTCAAGCAGGAAAACTGTCTTTAAAGGAAAAATGCTTTCTCTGTCTGTCTTGGGCTCTTTACCAGCAGGACACACTCTCTGCTCCACCTCCCAGCAGACTAGCACCCTGACCAATTTTGAAGAGTCTGCCTTGCCAAGCCTAAGGACTTGTCTAGACTGTGACTTTGGAGGAGGAAGGATACCTGTCTCCTCTAAATTTAGGAGTTTACTTTTTTTCTATTCACCTGATAGCTGTAATTACAGATTTGTGAAGTGTTTGGATGAATCTACTGCTAAGAAAAGCCCTTTGAACCAAAGGGTATATTGGATTACTGTTCTTTCCTGTCCAGTCCTGGTGATGAAAATGCAGGCTCCATTGAGTTCCTACAATTGCTTTCATAAGTAAAAAAGAAAAAAAAGAAACTAAACAAAAACCTACAACCAAAAAATAAACCCACAGAAAATCACCACCCATTATCTATCTGTTTTGGGCAAAATTCTATAGTTAACCTGTTTTTGGCAAAGGACTGTAAAAAAGACTGGTGAACATATGATATATCAGGCATTAGACTTAAAGTAATTAACTAAGACCTAAAGTGTGCTCAGTTAATTTTAGGAACTGGGCTAATCTTCGTATTGGCTGCTCAGTTTTAAAAATAAATGGCCTTCAAACGACAATTTGTAACCTCCTGTAATAGAAATGACATACAGGAGTGTTGGTATCCACTGTGTTTAATATATAGAGATGACAGGGAGAATTCATCCCTTTGTGCATCTTCCTTTGTTATTCAAAGTCCAAACAAACCATTTCTTCACAGTTGTGTTTGGTCTTTTGCTCCCTGTACATCCATTATCTCAGTTGTCTTCTTTGCTTCTTTCTCACTGATGTGTAGCACGAATTAACTGTGTGGGCCTGTCCTGATTTGTTTCTTTTTTTCTGGTTGGTTGTTTTGTTTAAGTTTCTAACTAGGTAAGTATTTTGAGTAGATAACACTATTTATTTGAAGCCCTGCAGTAGCTAAATGAGAGGATTTCCTTCAGGCAGTGTACTATTTTGTGTGCACAGAGCCTAGGTGCTGGATGCTGCTCTGTTCTGGGACAGACCCTGTATGTTAGGACGGTCACTCTGCTCTGGAAGGAGCGATGTTCAGTAGTGAGTGATAGGCCCCACGGCTCCTCAGATGCTCATAGGAGCTTACACTCGGGCTCTAAGCGGAATCATTTCCTTGCCTGACTTCCACGTTTTGACTACAGTGAAGGAATAATTATTTGACACTGTAAGATTGCAAACTTGGAGTTGGTAAGGAGATACTGATCACCATATTTAAGTGTCCTCTGGAGAATAATACCTTGCTTCAATATCTACAGCTCTTCCTTTCCTTTATTGTGCTGGAGCAGCCTCAATTTGTCATGTGTCACAATGAGACACTGTCTTTTAATATTCAAATCTTGGAGTGTTTTGATTTCTGTCTAATGCTTGTTAAAAAGAAATAAATTTCTCTGGTGCATTTTGATGGGAGGCATTGTGGGGGGTAATTCAATACATACATCTTCAGGAATGGTTAAATGAGGCTTTTGTAAGTAGCTGTGTAATCAGGTATAAGCAAGCTGTTTGTGTGTCATGTTCAAGTTTGTTCTAACAGTGTGTGATACAGGACAGAGTGACAATCTGAAGTTTTGCTTTCCCCAAAGGTCTCTCATGTCAATGATTCGTAAGAGATCTCACTCCAACACCAATGTGAGCAAGAAGGAGAAACCTCCTCAGCAGGAGTCAGGTATGGCTCAGCCTTTCTCAAGTCATGTGGATTCACTGGGTACTGCAGATAACTGCATACAGATAGTGAGGGAAGAGCCTATAACTGCACAAGTTAACAGCTCCTGGACACATCCCAGCATATTCATCTACATTGCAGTCCAGAAATGTGATTGCAGCCCCATCATACGTGCTCCAAGACAGGAAATGGAACAGGCTCCGCTCAGGAGGATGGATCCAAGCTCTTCTCAGTGTTGATCAGTGATAGGACAAGGGACAATGGGTTCAAGCTGGAACATAGAAAGTTCCATCTGAATATAAGGAGGAACGTTTTCACCATGTGGGTGACAGATCACTGGAACAGGCTGTTTAGAGAGGTTGTGGAGTCTCCTTCTCTGGAGACATTCAAAACCAATCTGGACTCATTCCCATGTGATCTAATCTAGTTGATCCTGCCTGATCAGGGAGGTTGGACAGGATGATCTTTCGAGGTCCCTTCCAACTCCTAATGTTCTGTGATTCTGTGAAATGGTATCTTTGGCTTTGGAACTGTGAACTTCCTCAAGATCCCAAGGAAACTTTGTAGCCATCTCTGCCCCCACAACGGAGCTGTTGATTGATATTCAGTTTATTTTTTCCAGATGGATTTTAGATTGAACAATATTTGTGGCTGCAGTTAAAAACTTTTAGGGGAAGACCTAGAACTTGCTGTAACTGGAAGAGAGTTCTTCTCTTCCTATTTTCTGTCTCTAACACTTACCAGACATGTCACTGAGCTGATTTCATTCACTGATGTGGCAGAAAAATTTATCTGGTCATGTTTATTATAGACTCACAGAAGGACCTGGCAAGATAAATTGCTTAGCTGGGTACTGTGATGTGGAGGGATGAGGTGAGGAGAACAGGATGGTTCTGTTTTGCTCCTCTGTTGTTATACTGGCTCTGCACAGCTTGTAGAGTTGCACCCTGCTGGCTTGGTAGTACCATGCAGCAGGCATGGAGCAAGAGAGCAGGTTATAATACAAGATAACACAGCAAAGTTTCAAACTTCCAAATGGCTTTCTGTTTGTGATTTCTTCTGTCCAGACCCTCTCCACAGAGCTAGTTTGTTAAATGTTTTCATCCCTCAATTCATATCTTATGAAATTACCACTCAGTTGGCTGTAATACTAATCCTTTAATAATATTAAAAACCTAAAACAAAACACAGTCTTGCACTAAGGTGGCTCTGTGTGCAAAGTAACAGCTGAAATTGCATTTTATTGTTGTTAATGGAAGTTGGCAATGTAGTAGGTTGAGAACAGGAGTTAAGTACAGATTTACAAATGATCATGGGTGCCTGAACTAGTTAGACAAGTGTTGCTGGTTAAATAAACAAGGGTTTTCTCACTGTTTCTCTCTTCCTTCTGAAACAGCAGGAGTTTGTTTGTAGTGACTTGCTTAACTCATTTGCTGCCACTTAAAGGGAGCTGCAGAAGGCAACCTGGCTGAAATTATATAGGATATAACTGTTAAAGATAAAAATGGCTGTAAACAGACTGTAATGGTATGAATCCAGCATGGCTGGATTTTTGGATGGGACCAACGGGCAGTAAGTGATGGACAAGTAGTATTACCCCTCCCATTTTTCAGGCAGGGAACTGAGGAAATGGGGGGTGACTTGGAAAGGTCCCTGGGAAGCTTTGGGAATGGTTACCAGTCTGAGAGAAATAAGATTGTTGGTCTGAGTAAAATAATAAAGAGAAGTGACCTTGTACAGAGATCTCTGATGAAGAGTCAATCTTATCTTTCAGTAAAAGTTCAATTATGTTGCCCTCATTTGTCAAGTTTCCTTACCTTGAAGCATTCTAGATGTTTTGATTACACCTTTTTGTTAAGACTGTGACAAACAGTGATTGCAGGAAATACTATGAAATTCACTATAAGTTCTCTGCACCCCATTCTTTCATTGTTTATTAGCAAACTTTAACAGTTCTGACCTTTCTTCAATCACACACAAACTGCTGCTTCTCTTAATAGTTGAGCTGGTCTTAAAATAAAGATAAAAAAGGGGAGAAAGTTCTTTCTTAGTCTAGTTATTATATCCAACTTGGGGCTTGTTTTGACCCTTGTTAAGGACTTTGAATGAGTGGTTTCTATCCCATACCACCAATTAAGCCTTTATATTCGAAACAACTTGGTTTTGAAATTAAAGCCTGATGTTAAATGGGCTTACAATACAGAAACTGCATTTTTATGAATCATCAATAGTACCCTGACAAGTGAGAAAGTCTATTTAAAATTCCTGTTATATAAGGTACAACGTTGCAGCTTTGAATAGCATCAACCCTATTCCTCCATGTATCCGCTTGAAGTGTTCTTTTTTGTCTTTTTTTCTTTTTTTTTGTTCTCCCTTTTTGGTATGACACATTAAGTGTCTTTTGTTACATCAGGCAGAACACTGAGAAGTTAACAGGCATAGTTTAGGTTCATCACACAGCTTCCCATTTCACATGAATATTTTGAAGTCCTGATACTGAATTTCTGGAGAAAGCAACCGTTCCCTTTGACAGCATTGAAGTTTTGCCCTTTAACTCGGTGCAGTGTACCTTAAATGTGTGGTGTTAGTTCAGTCTGAGATGTTGCTGTATCTTCCAGCAAGGTGCTTAAACCTGTGTGAAATGAGACCTGTTTGGGAGTCTTGTGACAGGCTGCATATGAAGCTCACCATGGGCCATTATCCTCAGTGAAGCTGTGGAAATTTCCGTTGAGCTGCAGTGAAGAGATGCCAAATAAGTGGGGCTGTATTCTTCGGCTCTTGGTGCTTCAGCCTACAGCAGGGAACTTCTCCAATGCCCAGGCAGTGCAGGAGCTTCTCATGTTTCAGGATCTGGGCCCTGCTTCTGTCCAGACTTCTGCAGGCACTGAGTTTTGGCATTTGCAAAGTCCATAGATGGATCCTCATTTTGTGTAGTTCAGCATTTTAGCCATGAAGAGCTTGAGACAGTTTAGATGACAGCAAGGATGTTTCCAGAAACTCCTGATAACCAGGGATAAGGTTGCTGGTTTCCACTACCATATATATCCATGTGGTGTAAGGTAAAGGGCCTCCTTGTGATGGGGAAAATTAAGATAGTGGTGCTGTAATAAAGACCCTGTGGACAGCCCTCTTATAAGGAGAAAATTAAGCCTATATATTTATGCTTATATTATGCTCATTATATTATTACATAACATAAAATTATATGATATTATGTATGGATTTGGATAGCACATGAGCAATATATATCACACATAAAGACAGGAAGATCTACTGAATGGATTACATGTTGTATATGCAGATGCTGTTTCATCATTAAAATGAATTTATGATGATGGTAACTGGCTCTATGTGTTAAGCTTTGAGGTGTCTGTCTATCATGTTCTTTTCTTTTGCTGTTTTTCTGTAGTTCTTATATGGAATCTGAAATGCTCTTTGGTTTTTGGAACAGGTGAAGAAGTTACAGATCTGAAGAGACAAGCTGTTGAAGAAATGATGGACAGAATTAAAAAGGGAGTTCATCTGAGACCAGTCAACCAGTCAAGCAGGCCTAAAACAAAGGTTTGAAATAAATAGCAGAACAGTAATATTAGCTAAGTACAGTAATTTACAGCAAAAATAAATTGTTTTTTCTGTAAAGCATTCAGAAGAATGCATTTGCCTCACCTCATTTCCTTAGCTTGATTTGAATAAAATTCATCAGAGAAGTGTATATCTGAAGAACAGAGAAATGAGTGAAGCCCACAGTATGTAAATAGAAGCCGAGTTTCTTTGACACGGAAAAGAACCCAAAACAAGCATCTTGAAAACAAACAGCTACTGAGAAACTAAAAGCACAGGCAGAGTAACCAGATTGGGTAGAGGGGATGATCAAGATTTAGGTTGCATT
Source organism: Heliornis fulica (assembly GCA_013399135.1). Taxonomy (NCBI): domain Eukaryota; kingdom Metazoa; phylum Chordata; class Aves; order Gruiformes; family Heliornithidae; genus Heliornis; species Heliornis fulica. The sequence continues at coordinate 186,893 of VXBZ01007594.1, read as the reverse complement.
TAGCAGCATTTCATCCTTTTATGCAACATTTAGCACTAATACCTGAATGTGGCTACTATCCATCTTCACAAAGCGTTATCTGTCTTTATGTATAGGCTGTGATTCATAGTGTTAAGACCTAAGACTCTTCCCTTCATCTGTGTAAGAGTGTAGCTGGAAGGTTAGCTGTGTGCCCATGAGGGGAGAGAGCAGAGGAAAGGAATATGACTGTATGCCTGTGCAACAGACTTTGTGCAATGTCTGTCTTCAGGTACCAAGTCTGTCATGGTCTGTTTCATGTGGTTTCTAACATCTGTGTGTTGTGTTGGTTTCAGCCAGAAACACCAAAGCCTTCTGAAAGTGCAATGAAAGAATTAAAAGGGATTCTGGTAAGCAAACTTGTCATTTGTTTCAGTTTTTTCTTCTCATTGAGCCAACAGGCTGTTCTGTGCACATTAGCTGCCTTCCCTGTGAGGGTGGGTCTTATAAAAGATATATCATATAAAAGATATATGACATGAATCTCTCAGTTCCACTTTTGACTTTGGTTCAACTGAAAGATTACGTTTACTCTTGTTAACTGGCTTTATTTTGGAGAAAACTAGCCTGCTAACTCTGCTCTGGATTTGTATGTTCCTGCCACTGGAGGGGATGTTGTGGTCTGCACCTGCCACAGATCTTCTGGAGACTCTCCCAGTACCCACAGGGGATGCTTAGGGAGGGAGAGCCAGCTCCATAAATCTAGGCTGAAGTAAAGCCCCTGAACTGCATATCTAGTAGATGCAGGGTTCTCATCGTCAGCTGATCTGAACTCCTGTTCTTTCCTGGGGCACCAAAGTTCTTTTTGGTGTAGATGTAGCTTAAATAGAGTGAGAGTTTTGCAGTCTGTCTACATCTATATGCAGAAAAAGTGATTCCGAGTAGCTCTCCACATACCCATGTAGCACTATATAAATAATTGTGTTTGGTCCTGCTCAGACCTGGCCCTGCTGCTGGTCTGTGCTCTGCTTGTATATTGCAATTATAAGTATTTGTTTCTTTTGCACAAGTGCTAAAATCGTATCATACAGTCAGAAGGAGCACTAGTTCTTGCTCCCGGACCTCTGTGACCTTGAAGCTTTTAAAGCTGAGGTGCAACTTTGGCCTATCAGGTGATATTTTGCCTTTTTAAAGTGGAAAAAAGTTAAATTCTGCCCATACCGAAGCAAAATGTTTCCCATCCACACAAGGTTAGGCTAATCATTCTAATAATCCATGATAGCACCTAAACAGCCCTTATAAAAATAACTTCAGTACTGTGTTGGGTGGTGCAAGTCAGTACAGCAGAGTGCAGCCACAGCTTGTGCTGTGATTTTAAAAATCACAAGTGCCAATGATGTGTTAAAACTTACTGTTCTCCAGTCATGTGAAAGTAGGGGAAGAAATGATCTAGAGAGCCCCAGACCTTAATACCAAGCTTTAATTAGAGGTACAATATGTGGAGGTAAATAGAAGGGGAATAAAATGAAATATGGATGTTAAGTTTCACATGCAACTCCATAAGTATGTGAACTGCTTGATATGGTGAGGTGTTTAGAGCAGTGAGGTACCGACTCAACCATCCTGCTGAAGGTCATTTTGGTTTCTAATAGCCATTTCTTTGACACTACCACTGGCTTCAGGGCAGACTTGGTTTTTTAGTTCAGAGGGAGCAGAAAGAAGCCTGCAGCCACTGTACTTGTGAGCCCTTCACGATCTGTGTCGTGTAAGACAAACTACATAAAATCCAATCCCAGTCTATTTCCGAGACCAGTCATTATGCACAGTCAGACAACAAACATGGGGGTGGGATGTGATGGAGTAAACATTTATTGTTACTCTGCTAATTATGCATTTTGTGTAGACCTCCATATAATTGTTACAAACAAAACATGTCTGTGCTCTGTAAATTGCAGAGTTTTGGAGACTGTTGTTCAAGTTGTTTCCTCATGTGTGCAGATCCGGGGCTTACCAGTCAGGAATTATGTGCCTGCTCAGTGAAATTTCAGAGTTGCCAAAGAAAATACTTCAATTTTTGGGTGGGGGTGAAGAAGAAGAGTTTCTTTGCTGGGATCTTGAAGTGAGAACAGCCTGGGCAACTTGCAGTGCTGTTTCCTTTTGTCATTTGCTATTTCTGATCAGAAGTTATGTGCTTGTCAACAAAAGATGTTACCAATATGTTATATGCTGGGAAAAAAAAAGCACTACAAGTCTGACATGCTTTAGGAACCTGAATAAACAGGATTCCTGAGGGTGCTTGAAGATGTCAAGACTCAGAGGGAGAATGAAATAGCACCTGAGGTCCAAATTTTCAGTTGCATTATAAATATTTTTGAGAAATTTTACAGTCAAGTGGATGCTTGATCCAGTAACTGACACTTGTCAGTTGAGAAATGCATTCAGTATGCACTGTGTGTAAGTTAAAATTCCTGCAGGAAACTTTGGGAGGTTTCTGGTTTTGATTAAAGCCTTTCCCACCCTTCTTAAGAAGAGTGCTGCTGGGCTTGCAGGTTCACTGATACAAACCAGTAACTTGGCATAAGGCAGTAATAGGATGCATTTCTATTTTGTGTTTATAGAAAACAGCTTCAACTTTAACTTTTAAGAGAAACCATGAAGTATGTGGACATAAGGTCAGGTTTGGGCATATCAGCTAGACTGTAGGATATAGTAACATGCTGCAGTTGCAGTTAGTATGTACTGATGTCAGCAGCTGTGTGTTCACACCAGGATGCAGCAACACAGGACCATGCTAAGATACAAAACATGCTGAAACAGTAAAACGTGGATCTTTGGCTTTCTGCTAGCAGAGTTTAATTATGGGCATGATAATGCTCTGGCAGTTTTTAGAGATCCTTTAAGTGTTAGGATGGAGGAAGTTGGCATTTCCCTGCAAACACCAGAGTTTGTTCATTAGTGATCCAGAGATCATTAAGCCTGGTATGGATCATGTGATGCGTAGGTCAGTGTGGTTAGTCCCTACACTGGAAATCCAGGCGAGCCGAGGCCCAGGTGCTCTCTGTTGTACTGAAGGGAGAGGATAGGATGTTGTGATAGGAGAAGGGGTGATGGTTTCAAAATAGAGGGAGGTAGATTTACATTGGATATTAGAAAAAAGTTCTTTACTGTAAGAGTTGTGGAGCACTGGAACAGGTTGCCCAGAGAGGTGGTGGATGCCCCATCCCTGGAGACGTTCAAGGCCAGGTTGGATGAGGCCCTGAGCAACCTGATCTAGTTGGGGGGGTCCCCGCTTCTTGCAGGGGGGTTGGACTAGATGACCTCTGGGAGGCCTTTCCAACTCTAGCTATTCTATGATTCTATGAGAGCTGTGTACACTGTTCTAGAAATGCAGTTCCTTTTCTCCTGCTGTGCCTGTGGGCTGTTTGACAAGGCTCAGGGTGCCCTCAGAGCTTTTCATGCCTGTTTCTCCCTGTAGGAAACACTGAACAAATCCACTAGTTCCCGAAGCTTGAAGTCCCTCGAAACAGACAGCAGTGAAACAGAGCTGGAGCGAGTCCTGCGGCGCCGGAAAGTGACCACTGACCAGGACAGCGGCAGTAAGTCACTGGACTCCTTCATAGTCCTCTTCCTCTCCCTGCATTAAGTGACTCTTGAGGCTTGACTTTCTCTTCCAGACCATTGCCATTTCAGTGTTATGGAGAAGTCTGCTTACTTCTACAGCGACTCACTTCCTATTGCAGGTGGTGTTTGTCACTCCCATTTTCTCCAAGAGATGCCCCTGTCAGGATTTTCTGCACATGCAGCCATACACACGCCGGTTCCTCTCTCCTGCCTGGAGCTCAGATGTTGTTCATGGGGTCTATAGTCTGAGCCTGCTGTCAAAATGGTTCAGAAAGGAATGGCCACCGTAGAAAGGAGGGTTTGGGACTAATGTCATGAATTAACTTCTGCAGAGCAAGTGTCTGCAGTTTTTAAGCTATGCTTTACTGTCATCATCTGTAAAAAATTGTTGACCTTTTGCCTGGTTCGAAGCAGTGTCAATGCAAGTGTAAAGTCTGTGCAGATGTGGCTGGTTTCAACATCACCATATGGTTATAGCTTGGACTTTGTGGACTGTTCCCTGACTATTTGTTAGTATGAGAACAGCTTTTTTGTTGTTCATCCGGCTCTGGTTACAGCTGTGCTGTAACACCGGCAAGTTGAGTTGGTACCACTGGGTGGACAGTGGGATTTGCCACCCTGGAAGGCAAGGGCATGGAGTGTGGGACTGCTTCATAAAGCAAGCCTGCTTCCTGTACAAGGAAGGGTTTGTCTTGGTGGGGAGAGCAGAAGCTGCAAGCATGGTATTTGATACTCTCCATGCCCTGGACACTGTTCTTCTTCACAATTCCACTTCTGCAGTGAGCTTGAATTCTGCTGTGCTTATGTGTTGTTTTCAGACCTGTCAGTCTGGATAACAGAAGCATGAAACATTCTTTGGGTTTTAGGTCCCACTGGAATCTTGGCCACGTCGGAGTCAAAATCTCTGCCTGTGCTAGGGTCGGGAGCCAGTGCCGCCCAAACAGCGTTGAACAAGAAGGACCTGGAGGCAGAATTCACTTCCAAAGTACCCGACTCAGGCCCTGTCTCTAACCAGCTTAAGGGTGCCACAGGCTCCAAGCCTATGCTACAGTAAGTGCAATGTGGATTTCTGGATATATTTTAGTAACAGCTCTGTTTAGCTGGAGCATTTTGAAAGTGATTTAACATCTGTTGTGGTTAACAGGATTAATGTACAGTCTGCAGTTGTTTGTCACTGACTCCTCAAATAATCTGCAATCTCACATGGAGGTAGAAATCAAAATCTGTGTCATACAACTCTTCTCCTTTAGAATCTCTGACCATTCTTCCCAAAACAAAAAAATGTTGTTCATCTCTGCCAGAGGAAAAAAAAACAACTCAGAGTTTTCAAGGAATAGCAAACTTGAGTGTTTCTCCATATCTGAAGATACAGAGAATCTCATCTCTAAAAAACATAGTTTTAGCAACTAAAAAAACAAATCACATCATGTAAGTCATAGTAGTTTGTATGCAGGTGTGCAGAGCAGTTTCCTTTGGAGCAAAATGGGTGCTATTACTCTTAAATGTTTCTTAATAAAAGCTGGGAATTACTTGAGATCTCAAGATTCTTCAAAAATACCCACGCTGAGCCCCTGGTTAATGCTTTCATCTTTCATCTCGGACCCTGGGTGCCAGCTCAGCATCAGGGTTAAAACTGCTTCAGAGTTATTTATTTCAGACAGAACCCATGGAGGATTGGTTTGTATTACAAGACCAAGCTCATGTTGAAATTAGGCTGTGCACTTACTGCAGTTCCCTTGCAGGTTGTTAGTTTGTCACTTCAAGAAAAGGAAATAGATGAGACAAATTGGATCGACAAAGTATTGTAATTTCCTGGTCTACTGGTTAAAAAATACCACCAGTACCAATTCCAGCTCCTCTGCTTAGCTCAAAGGAGTAAGTAACAACAGATGAGCTGGAAATTCAGTTTGCATTTCTCTGTATGAAATGATATTTGCTTCACTCTCTTCTGAGTACTTTTGTAATTTATTTTTGAATGGATAAAGAGCCTGATTTCCTTTTGTGCCCTAGGGTTTTATGTCATTCACACCGACTTTTAAAAGCAGAATGCCTTTTTCAATCATACATATTTTCCCCTTTTATTTCATTTAAGTATCCTTAGAAGAAAGATGATCTTCATTTTCATTTAATCAGAAAGATGAAGATTTGTTCAACAGTTAATTTGACATGAATAATGCCATTGCATTTTCTTGAACTACTACATTTTCTGACACTACCCCAACAGAAGGGTGAGGCTGTTCCTGAAAAATACTGTGTTTGTCGTTTGTGGATTTCTAGAGTTTTGAACAGATAACCTTAATCAGAAAATACAGCAACTCCTACCACCTTTTGTCTACCTTTTATTCCACCAAACTAAGTGGAAATTGCATTTACAAGAAAGGAAATGAAATAATTGCAGGCCCCAAGGTCTCGCAGAATGCGTGGTGAATTGACAGTGAAAAGGATCTTGTGTTGACAGTCACAGTTGTTATGTGTTATAAAAGCATATGTGAAGCTCAATTTATTTCTCAGCTTGCCTATTCAGTGACATTCTAAAAGACACATTTCACTTTAATTTATCTGTTTAAAGCATTAAAACAAATGCAGTGGCCAGATTCTGTAGTGCTGCGGGGCTTCTCTTCACCGAGTTACTGGTGTAAACCTGCTTAATTGGGAAAGGCTCGTCGTTGAGGATGGTTTTCTAGTGAGAGAGAAGGTGCTGGGGCTCCCATGCTCTCCTGCTGCTAGGCTGGAGGGAGGAGCAGAAATAACAGAGGTGCTTCATACCACGTTGAAGTGCATCTGCTTTTCTTCTTTCTCCTGGGTGCTGTTCGCAGGAAAGGTTAGTGGAAGCAGCCCCCAGACTCCAGGGTGTGTAAGTGCTGTTTTGAAACAGGGCTCGTTTGAAGCAGGCATCAGAAGGGAGTTCATTTGTCTGACAACCTGGCTCTGTAATTAGGCATTTTTCTGGGCTTCCCCTGGTATATCTGTGCAAGTGGTTTAGTTTGGATCAGCAGAATGCTTCTGAAGCAAATGTCCCTCTTGTCCCCACTTACTATGCTTTGGTTTGTGCCCTGCAGTGCTCTCAGTGAATAAACTGAGTCCTTAGATTCCTTGGATGGGTGAAACTAAACCAGAAGATGTGATCCAGCTTTCAGTGGCTGCCCCAAGGTCCACATGAGAGCCAGTTCAGCAAATAATCTCCCCAAAACATGTCTCATGGGTCTGCAGCACGGGCTGTTCCCCTCTCCCTGCTCCTGTCACACCATGCTGCTTCCTGAAGCAGGCTGCGTTAACTAAACAAGCAGCACTCTGCTTTGACCAGGTACCCTGAGTGACAATGGCATACAAAAGATGCATTGTGCTGCCTCTTATCCAAACCTGAGGTAAAAGGATGCAGCTGCCTCATCATTTGCAATTCCTTGAAATCTGCCAGAGGTGTGATCTGCTTCACCTGTTGGCAGCAGCCAGTAGAGGACCATGTGCCTCATAATTGCCAGGTGTCTCTTGCTGCACTTACTCTTTTTTCCCTCATGTAGGTTTTAATGCACAGCTTCCTATAGAGAACCTTAGGGATAGTTCTGCATGAGATGCTTTTCTTTGCTGAGGTTTGCATTCTGAAGGAGGAGGTAATACAGACATGTAAATGCCTTATTCATCATTCCTTATTTATGTGGAATAAGAGTCGAGCACACCCATTCTAATGGAGAAAGGTCACGACTTTGGAAAAAGAACCAGTCTCATAAAAAATGTCTGCAAACAATACATAGGCAGAAATCAGCTCATTGAGTAAAATCCTGTATCCTCACCCCACAGGTCAGCGATGATCTGACCTAAATACACCCAGGGTAAGGAATTTCAGTCTCTGGTTGAAGTAGGACTCCTGCTATGGTTGGTTACTCCCAAGGCTGAGTTACCAAAGCACCGGCCGCTGTCTGATTCCAAGTGAGTTGTGGAAAAGGGTTGTAACCTCAGGAAGTATCAACTCTGCAATTTCCCTGTAATCAAAGTGAGTGATGATAGCTGAGAGAAATCCTGAAGAAGAATTTGGGTCCTGAAGGGCTAGGTGAGGCATTCTTTCAGTGCAGGAGGTTGGTAGCAGGGCCTGATGCTGCTAAGCCGATGTTTTGGAACGTGCAGAGTTTTGCTGAGGGGTAGGACAGCGCTGAGTTGTCTCCTACAGAGAAGTGGGAGCCTTACCTCGGTATTCAGGTAACTTCCTCCTGCAAATCTCTTCCGAAATGTCTAACCCAGTGTGAGTGTAATTCTGGGGCAATTGCTTAGGAGAGAATAGGTGACAATTTAGTTCCTTTGGGAGCAGAGAGAGTTCCGGTGACTCCCTGCGGTGTGCCAGCACAGAAGGGAAAGGTGTGTCTGGCTCTGCCCCTGGCTTGGGGAGATTGTTTTTTGTCCCAGCACATTTTGTTTCTGGGCAGCAGACTTCTCCACTAACAGAGTGAACCGCAGAGAGCGTTAGTCTTAATCTGATGATTTTATACAATTAAAGGATTTGTCCTCCTTCTCCTGGCTGTAATCTTAGTACCCCTGAATCATCTACCAGCTCTGCGGGAAGCAGCTCAGCCTCAGCTAGACAGAGCTGCAAAGGTTTTCCAGCATAGTGTGAACGCAGGCAATTTAGTTTGAACAAACGATGAAGAAAACAATGGGATGTTCTGCAAGTTTGAGGTCTCCTCAGTTTTAACTGGTTTAAAATCTACTGTCACACATTTTTCTTGGGCCATACTTTCTGAGCGTCCTCTCAGTGCAGGTAGAAGCTCTCTCAGGCTCCTCATTTAAATTAATCTGCCAGTCTTTGTGAGCATTTTCCAAAAAGTACCTGAAAATGAGAACAATGTCTGTACCAAAGAGTGTCTGCAGTTGTGTTCTGCTGACTGCAATGTTGACACCTTTCTACACAGCTGGGTTTAGCAGAGGAGTTCCTGAAACGAAGGGGGTTTCCTGTGCTTTCTTCCCAGCTGCCTGGTGTTAGGTAGTGCCGGTACCAGAGGAGGGAACCAACCAAGTGACTAGTGTCACCGTATTCCCTGTCATTTCCTTTTGGCAAATCCTACACAGTGATGGAATTTGTTGTTTGTTGAAGACTTCCCAGGTTTGGAATCAGTGTATCTTTTACTACGGTCCAGTGTTCGCTTTGGGTCCTTTCTGTTTATGCCTCTGCATTGTTAAAAATTCTGAAATATTTAATAAACACATCTGTAGCTTTTATTCTCAATAAAAGCTTTTGACTGGAGGATAAAATTGACTTCCCTCTGGTGCTCTGGCATGGAAAAGGGAGACCACAACAGTGCTCTGCCAAGCCAAGCCCCTCTCTCCCATTCCATGTGCTGCACGGTCCATGGCCGGGGCAGAACTGCCGAGCTGCCGCTGCCTGACGGACCTTCGAGCGTGGCAGTTTGGAAAGGACATGGTGGTTTGAGCACAAGTTTTATTGTGCCAGCAATGCCTGTCCCCAGCTGTGGGGATCTCGTAGGGAAATGGGAATGCTGGGTGGGTGTAGGTAGGCAAGTAGCAAGCTGTCATTGACACCCAGGTATGTGTTTTAAGCATTTTAAGTTAAGAAGCAACTGGTGGTGAACAAGTGTTAAATTAGCTTAATGCTTCAAATCTCACCTTTTGGGGAGTAAGGAGTAGCACCGGTGGAGTTGTACTTTGGTTTTGAGAGCAGTTTTGCTTTGAAGAGAGATAACAGATATTTCAGCATCCTGGATTAGGGAGCTGGCCGAAGGACGCGGTGTACTAATTCGATGCCGTGTTAAGCGTTGGCTTTTGTAGCAGAAATGACTCTGTACACACAGCTCGGGTTCCAGGCAGAGGATCTGCGTGGAATCTCCCATGCTTTTATCCGTGGGCTTGCAAACCCAGCCTCAGCTGGAAGAGATTTTTGCCCATATTTTCTAAATGTGCTGTAAACCCCATGCATTTTCCAAAACCTTGAATGGTTTCCTTTAGCCTTCTGCTTTTATATATTGTTAGGAAATTGGATGGGACTTCATCCAATAAAATTTTCCATGATATTTACATAAAATTCTGGTTTCTAATGGAAACATATTACAATGATTTCATGAATAGAGCAAGGTTAAATAATACCGAGGTTACAGTGTTAACCAGAGGAAACAAAGAAAATCCAAGTCTCACTTGAGAATCCAATCCTTAGTTTGTCTCTTTGTGCTCCTACTACAAATTAGCCACAAAGGACCCAGTTCACAGACGGCCCGTCAGGCGTAACCCTTTATTTTTGCACCCTCAGTAACTATATCCTTGCCTTGGAATATGTTGCTTTTGAGACTCTCAGATCACAAGCGGTCCTCAGCGCAGCCTGGGGCTTCGTGTATCCTGTACAATCAATCTAAAATGCATTTAGCATCCAAATCTGGATTTCACAGTACAGACTTTATGTCTTTAGTCATAAAAATATATGCAGACTTATGAATAATCATTCATGACTGAGTACAATTGAACTAGGCTCTCAATTTCTGGCTGAAATGTATAGTTGGACAAATAACAAGAATACTGATAACAACATTAACAGCCTTAATGAAGGAAGAGCTTTGCAGAGAGCTAAATGCAAATACCTTGTCTGGACAAATTTGTGATTGTTCGAAACTGTGTCTAACTCTGGCTGTACTAATTGCTTTCCTCAGCTTTATTTGTAGCAGCAAACCCCATTTTTTGAAAGGGAGCACCAAAATTACATTGCACTGAAAGTTTATTATGCCTGCATTCTGCTCCTGACAAACTATTGAAAACGAGCTATGAATACCTGATAAATAGGGTTAATAATTTTTAACAATACCTCAGCTGTAACAGCAGCACTGTCGGGCTGGTGCTGCAGCAGCGTAAAGGACTCGAAGAAGGGAACGTTAGCACAACCAAGCCTGAATAGTAATTCTTATTTTTATGCTCAAAACGCTGATTTAATCACTGGTTTTCTCCATTAAACTACTTTATATCAACATCTTTCATTTTTGTGTCCTTTGAAGGTGGTAAATATGATTGCCGTTTTATCCATTTTTGTTATAAATGAAACAGACTTGAGAGCGCTTGGCTGTGCATCAGTTGTTGGAATGCTGCCATACACTAATGCAGACTCCCCGCTGTGAGCCCAGCGAAGAATTATACTTTGATTCACCAGATTGTATTAAATAGTCCAGCTGTTGGGATTTGAAAGATAGTTACCTCCAAAGTGAAATAAAAATGAACTTGGCATTTATGGCTTTGACCATTTTGATAGTGTTGGGCAATCAGCTTTTCAGAGGTAGCACTTTTTAAAATAACCCTCTTCTGGTTACACTGCTTTAAAAAGTTTAATTTGATGTAACGTTCAAAATACCCCACCTTGTATTTTCTGGAATGATTGGCAACTTTTGCATAAAATAAGCATTATTTTCCTTATGAAATCACTAGCTTCTGATGATAATCAAATGAGTCTGAAACTGTATCTATTAGCGCCAATTTCTGCATTAATTAACTTACACCGAAGTTCTAATGTTAGAGACAATTCTTCTAATTAAAGCTTGAATATGGAATTTCACTCGCTCCATCCAGTGAGCCGAGGAGATTCTTTCTGAAACAAAGTGTGACAACTGTTGTTCCCGTGGTTATTTGTTGTGTTTAACCTGTCCCTTCTCTCTCCCGTCAGGTGGGAACCAGTAAATTCCCCGCCCTGTGCTCTAATTGTTGAGTGGGGTGACCTCTTTTTTTTTTTTTTTTCCCCCTCCTTTGTTGTTTTCTCTAGGACAAAGACTCACAATAAAGGGCAGCTCATAGCAGATGGACCCCATAGCTGGATTTCTTTCTCTGGCCCCCACTTGATTCTACTTTTTCCTTTCAGTAGGATGTTACTCAGCAGTATGGAAGGCTGTTTCTGATGAGGAAGCATGGAAAAACAGAAAAAGAAAAAGCCCTAGTGCATGTGGTTGTGTTCAGCAGCTCTGGGTTTCCCAGGAGAGCAGAGCTGTGCATGGACTAGTGTGGGTAGCGCCGATGGGTCTGCACCTCTCCAGCCTGGGGGTTGTGAGGGTGTCCCGTGCGTGTGGCACCCATGGTGCTGTGTCAGACCCTGCTGGAAGATGCACATGAGGGTGTCCTCTGGAAGCACAGTGGGTTATGCACCCCGTGGCACGGAGGGGGAAGGAGGCACAGGGCCACCGCAGCTGCCTGTCTGCCCACGCAGCAGAGACGCGCGGGTCGGCCTTTCCCAGCGTGTCCGAGCCAGCCGAAGGGTTTGCCCACGCGCTTTCAACACCAGTACAAAGCTGTTGAATACAGACAAGTGCTTTTAGTGTTTATAGCTCGACAAATCACCCCGGTGTCTCTGACCTTTCCTTCCTCTCTCCTGGCTCAGAGGGCTTTTCATCCGTGAGAATCCCTGTGCTGCAGCTCACCCAGACGTAACGCGCAGCACCGCGCGTAGGGCTAAACGTGATCCAGGAGCGGCCTGTTAGTGCCGGCCCACGGCGGAAGATCCGGTCGCGTTGCCCCGACCCCCCTTAGAGCGGTGACAGCGCTGCGCAGGCCGCGGTGGGGGTGGTGATGGGGGGACGCAGCCAGGGTCTGCTTTTGGCTCTGGGACTGCTGGCCTGCAGCCACGGGAATGGGCTGCAGTTCCTCTGGGTGCAGCTGCTCCACTGGACTTTGGGGAATCTAAACCCAGCTCCGAGATGGGCAGAGAAAATGTAAATTCTTAAGACTTCAGGCTGATTCTTTCACAGGCTAAGGTTTGAAAGTTTGTTTTTTCCTTTTAAACATCTTCAGTGGCTGGCTTAGCTAATGGCTCAGGAGAGGTAACGTGAGCGCTGCATCCCATGAGCTACAGGCTGTATGTAACAGCTGTAAATCCAGGAATCGATTTACTAGTCCTGTGGACCTGTCCTGGTCAGACATGCTGCTAGTAACAGGAATGCTTCCCTGTACACTCATGTTTCCTCCTAAATATGTGAGCTGTTACCTGTATTCTTATATTTATTCTTTTTCCTTTAGATCGATCAGTCATACAGAATTTACAAGAAAACCTTCTGGCAGTGAGAAAGAGACAGAATCCATTGTAGTTCTAGATCCTGTTTCCACCAGTGGGGATCAGACGTCTGACAACACGCCGAACCCGAACGAAGTGAAAGAAGATAAAAGGAAGCCGCTGCATAAAGAAACTCATGTTGAGAAAATCAAAGAAAGAGACAGTTCTAACTGTTAATCGTGGCTCTGAAAGGCTGTAACTCTTTGGGAACCTCTCTCCAGCCACGTAAATGGTGTAGGTGTGTTACTAGGGGCCACAGCCTGTCCTCCAGTTTTCAGAAATACAGATTGAAACAGTCTTTTCTATGCGGTTTTGTTACACGCATTAAAGTGTTAAATCTAACTGTGTATCACTCAGAACCCCTTTCCCAATTTAATTTTGCAGGTGTGGTTGTTATTTTCTTGGAAGGTGTCAGTTACCTGTACTTTAGAACCATGTTTGAAATCACTTTTCCGCTGGGAAGATGCCCTGTCAGAGGCCCGGCCTGCAGCCCGCCAGGAGGCTTTCGTGTCTGGAGAGGTGGGGTTAGGCCCCGTGAGGGTGGTTACACGCACGTCAGCTGTACTGTGGGGCTTTATGCACAGGATCCAGGTTTTAGACTCGTGCCTTTAAGAGCATGTTGGTGTCTACTTAACCCAGGATCTTGTAGTTCTCCTCACAGCTGCCTCCACAGATGCTCATGTGAGGAATGAAAAGCACAAACGTGAGACGTGTGTTTCACGTGCCCAGGGGACAGCTAGCCCAGGGACTGCGAAGCAGAGGCCGTGCAGCACGTCAGGTTGGTACCGAGGGATTTGGTAACGATAGCAGGCACAGAGGTTGGTGCTCTCATTCGGATTAGGGGCTTTTTGGAGGAGGAGGATTTACCTCCTGGCTTTCCATGTCACAGAGAAGGTCTGGAACTCCCACAATTGCAGCCTGGGTTTGCAGATGCAAAACCTGTTGCCCTTGGGCTCCCTTGAGGATGGAGCTGCTGGGGTTCAGTCACCAGGACTGTGGGTTGTTTGGTATCAACAGTTGGAGAAGTCCCAGCTGAAACCTCACAGCTCTACCAAAGGAGCCTTTGCTTCAAGCCTGGGGCACCAGATTCCTTCAGCAGGTGACACTGCAGCTGTCTGCTTCTGATGCCACAAATCCCTGTTGCCTTTGATTCCAGGCAGGCAGGGAGGTACATACCTGATCTGCTCCACCACCAGCATGTGTTCCCTGGGGGCCTCTTGAAATTCTGCACAGTGTCTCCTTCTTTTCTAATGACCCAACAAAAGTAATCAGGGATTTACCTAAAGGTCGGTGCAGCTGGAATGGGGTGGTCAGGTACTTGAATGCACTTGGATTATTTTTATTTAACGATTCGAAACAGTGATAGTATTGAAGGATGAATGTTCTGGGTTTGTTGGTTTGGCTCTGCATGCAACTGTCTGGTGCTTTTCCTGAAAATAAAGCGATAGTAACGAGTGTGGTGGTTTCACATCTTTATTTTGGTGTTTTTTTGCATGTTTGCTAAGAAGATCCTGGACTTGATCTAGTTACTGAAGTGCATATAATTCCTAAACGTGGGGAAATTTGTCTCTTCGACATCTTCGTTTCTGGGGGCGGTTGGTTCTGGTGGATAATTTCTCACTTGGGTACTTGTTACCCTGAGTTTCAAATGCAACATTTAATCTGTGTGTTTCTCTTCCAGTTACTGCTGCTGTATTATACCTTCAAATTTTCAAATGATGCAAACCTAGAAGTTTTTAAAGAACTATTTCTTTTTCTTGAACTATTTGTTACCTAGGACGTAACTTATTTATTTATCTTTTCACTGTTGCTTATTAAAAGACTCCTGACAAGTTTCCCAGACCTTGTGAAATCGAGTTGTTATTCCGTGCCTGGGAGTGCAGCAAGCTTCCAAGGGATGCCAGTTACAGCTCTGTGCCCTACATTTGGGGTTTGTGCTGCCACATGTGCATTGATAGCTGGCTTGGGCTGGAGCAAAATACCCCGTGTAGGCTGGGTGTAAGAGCAGCACTGAGGGGGTGTGGGGGGGTGGAGCAGTGTAACAGGCGAGGCCTTTGTTTTTCATTAAAAAAAAATTGTTTTCTTTATTTTTCCCCCCTTTGTCAATAGGTCACTCCTTATATGGAGATAATAACTCTGTATTTGGACTTTCCCAAACCAAACATTTGGTTTTGGACTGGTCACAGGTGTTTGTTTTGTCCAGCTGTCATCGCAGCCCAGAATTCGGTGGTGGTTTCAAACCAGGTGCTGCTCAGTTAACTCGGTTTCAGCTGAAAGCGGTGGTCTCCTGGGAGAGAGAAGCTGGTACCCCAGTGCTTTTAAACATGTTTCACTGAAGTGCTTAAGAGAAATGGATCAAAAAATAGTCGATAGATGAGTTTCTTACTAGAAATGTTTTTATTCTTTCAGAAATGTATCCCAGAGTTAATGCTGGCAGCCTAGGTCAGGGTGCTGTGCTCCAGGTGCTGAGCAGGCAGGCTCTGATCTGCCTCGCTGGCTGAGAGCGGTGGAGGCATCGGATCCTCCTTCAGGGGAGGATGCACATCAGAAAGTTGGTTTTCTGGCTGTGATTCTTCAGCAAAAGTAACAAACTCCAGGTTTGCTTCACCTGAAATAGAAAATAGTCATGTTCCCTGGGGCACTCGGATGGTATTTAAAATGCCACCTGATGCTCCCGAGAGTCCAGAAGCACCTTTAAAAGCCTGGGAAACAAAGGAGCAGCAGCCCTGCACTCCACAGACAGGATGAGGGCACGGTGCACAGCGTGAGCTGGGCTGTCATCGCTTTCCCTCAGTCAGCTGCCCTTGCTGCCCTTCTTTGGCATCCCCCATCCTCCTCGGCGCTGGGGCTTTGCTGAAGACCCGTCCAGCCTGTCCTTCTTCCCTACCCCAGCCTTTAACGTAACACAAGCCGTGGATCAGATGTCCCTGCTGTAACTAAGGCTTTACCTCTCTCCTCACTGCTGTGTTTCCCAATTCAGTGACACTCCTTCTTCCCAGACCTAACCCCCACTTCCCACAACCATGTGTTCCCCATCTCTGGGAGTGTCTCAGCTTTGTGTGTCGCTCCCCGGGAAGGGGACGACAGCCAGTCTGATTCAGATCCAGGCAGTTAAATGTCACCCTCCAGGTGGATGTGGTGGCTGAACGGGGGCAAAGCTGGCATGGCCATCAGACTCAGGCCCCCCAGGCCCAGCTGCAGGTCCCCTTCAGTGGCTCCTGGGGGATCCCTGATGGGGTAGTGTCACCTCCCAGCCGCTCGCAGAGTCCCCTGCTTCTCATCTCTCCAGCGTATTGTGGAGCTCACAACCCAGCCAAATGAAGAGTTTGGTATGCAGCTCAGATGTGCCATCCCAGTATTTGCCTGCTGCTGATTTACTTCCTGGATTTTACTTCTGCCAAATGATTAAGGGCATCAGGAATTGTTGCTATTTCATTTCATGAGGCACAGGTTTAACTGTTTGTCAAACTCAAGGTCTTTGTTTAGGCCATACCCTCTGAAGAGGGAATACACTGATACTGCTGAGGCAGTTTCAGTTCGGGGCTCTCTATAATTACCTGATTGTTTTTGCAAAGTGCGTTCTGTGAAGCTGCTGTCTTGGCAAAACAGAATTTCTCTCTGTTTCTACTCTTTACCATGATTACATGGGAGGAGATTTTGAGAAAACAGAATATTTTCAATAATTAAAAAACCCCCAAAACCTAACTTTGGTCTATAGCAAGCATGTCAAGTGCCCTACCCTCTGCATAGAACGCTGAAAGCCATTACAAACACGAGGTAAAACGACTTGATTCTCCTTCCCTTTTTTGTAGTCATAATAAATTCTCACAAACCAGTTCCTTTCTCTCCTGTCTCTGTCTCCCCTTCAGACCATGTGCCTTTATTCACCCTTGATTGATACCTGAGCAAGTGAGAAGTGGCTCTAATGAGCTGTTAAGCATTTAGCAGCGGAGTAAAACGCGGGTGCAGATCCTGGAGGCAGGCTGCCGCACCCAGCCGCTAAGGCAGCCTTAACTTGGGGTTTCCTTGGGTTTTATTTAGTGCTTGTCCATGCAATCGTAGCTGTCCAAACAGATTTTGCTGCAAGCCTAACAGACAAAAGGGGGCTGTGAAGAGACGTTTTGTGAGCAATATATGTTCAGGGGCTTGGAGAGGTGGGGTGTTTGGCCTAAAAATCCTGTTTTGGCAGCTTTGGGGCATGTTATATGTGTGGGGTTTGGGGTTTTTTCCCTTTGCAATGTGGGCTTCAAGATTCCAACCAATTAATTCTGGAAAAAAAAAATAAAAAAGCTTAATGTAGGCTACTCCTCAAGAAGGGGTCTATTTTAACATTCAGTAAACAGATAATCCATTAGGACAACAATATACATTGTGGCAAGTGCTATCCTAGGTTTTTTTTGTCAGTGCTTATTTATAGTCTTTTGATTTCACTTCCCTCCCGTGGAGCCGTTTCAATCATTCTCCCTCCAATCTTTGTTCTGTATTCATTGCAAGCTGAAAACAAAGTAAGAAAGAAGCTCATACGTAGCGTTCTATTCTCGGCCAGTTCTTCCTCTATAGCGAGGAGGCGGTTGTATTTGGTCACTCTTTCTCCCCGGGAGAGACCTCCCAACTTGATGAACCTGGCACCCAGGCCAACAGCCTGAAATGAGAAAGTGCATATTTTAAACCCACACGGGTTTTAAAGTATAGTCATGCTTAATTATTCAACATGGTATCCTACTCCTAATTTAACACTCAGCTTCCTACAGATAAAAAAAAAACAAAACCAAACCTCCTTTAAATAGAAATAAAATCTCCCAACGAAAGATTAGCTGGAGGCAAACAATAATTTGCACTGGCGGATGAAATGGGATTTTATTTGCAAATGTAGCTTTTAATATAAAAAGACTAAATATACTGGGGTTACAAATTTTTGTCTAAAATATTATTACTACTCAGAAATGTTTTAAGTAACTTGCCTTTTTTTTTTTTAGAAGCTAATGCAAGCAAATAGATCATATGCATTTTGAATATACTCCCTGCTCTGGCAAATTTCCTGCGTGTTCTCTATAAACTCAAAGATTTCCTCAAAGAGAGGAAAAAAAGCAACTGTCTAGAAAAAGCCCATTTTGTCTCTTTCTCAAGCAGAAGCAGGCTTTCTCCTTAAAAACCAGTCCATGTTAAAGGCGGTGTTTTGGCAATTCTGCAATTGAGCAGCTTTCAATACTTACCAGATCCACAAGGCTATCATCAGAAGATTCTCCATCTGGGCTTCCTAATATGGTAATATGTCTTTGACCTATATATAACAGGAGAGTAAAACCTGCATTAGTGTATATTTTATATGTTCCACACAGAAAGTGTTTGGACTTTTCACGCTTGTTTCACCTTCGGGCTGGCTGAGATTGAATGCAAGCAGGAGTAAAACCAGTGAAACCATCTCATAAAGATAGAAACTATATTAGTTTGCTGCATTAACACTGTGGTTTAGTTTGCTGCATTAACATTCCAGTTTATTTTCAGTGTGGCTAAGGGAGTATCTAACACTATCCTAATTTCTGTCTCTGGCTGATCTGTCTGGGAATCTATTCTACAGGCAAGGAGGCTGGTTTGTTTATTTGAAACGTGCTCCTCGCTATAGTGATGATTTCTCTTCACAATAACAAAGAATTTACCATAATGACTGAACTAAATCTTTAAGTTGCTATTTACTCACTTTGATACATCCATTCTGGGCTTTTTGAAGGGAAAAGGAATGAGCAGAGATATATTCAATTTGTCTGTGTGTTCCTTAGGTATAAAAATTGGTACAAAGAAAAATCGTACATGTGAAACTGCACAAGTCCTTAGCACTGCGTTCACTAAGCCTCAATAAAATGTCAGCAATAACCTACAGAAATGGCAATTTTAAAGGGTTTGGACTTGATTAGATTTCTTAATCATTAACACTAATATTAGTCAAATTTCAGATTATCCAATTATATCTTTTAAAATTTTGTTTATTTGACAATTTGACACTGAGCTGTGTTGTTGAAGGGCACCCACATTCAAAGCATTCACATGTGCATTAATTTACTATAGTTGAAGCCTGGAACACCGCTTTAAGCTCCTGAACAGTGATTTGGGAATGAAAACAGGAATTTTAATTTCTTCTGACAAGCACTTTCTATATCAGAAGTGTCGGTAATAAATAAAAATATTTACAGATATGGCAAAACTATTTACGGACTTGGAGGATTTGAAAGTCAGCCTTCCCCCCCATCTCTACTCACCATCTAGAAGTCCAGTAACTTCTATGAGGTCTGATACCTTGGTTTGGTTAATATATTTTAGGACAACTCCACTGCACGTTGGCATGTTTATGTTGTGGTTAATTTTCAATTTGGAAATGTACGTGGCAGCATCTTCAGCAACCAGGTAGCATTTGGAACCAAGAGCCTGGCATATGCTACTCCATTGCTGTCTGTCCTGCATAAACAATCATGGAAACAACAGGAATTTAGAAACTAAACCAAGTGAGGACACTAACCAGGGAGGTAAAAGTTAGAAAAAAAAGTTACAAATATGGATTTAATCTTAAAGATGTCCCTTGTATGAAAATGTTAGATTTTGTGGTGTCTTTTAAATCTGTCTACCAAAGAAAATAATACCATTGAAATTTTGTGTGAAAACATAAATTCTAATCTGGAATTAATCAAAGCTAGTTGCACACAAGTATAGTTTAAAATATTTCAAATTAAACTAACTGCAGGAGTTTGCTATTTTGATTTCCTCCTCAAGATTTATTTAATTTTAATGGAATATACAATACTTTTCTATATTTTTTTTCAGAGGGCTCATTCTTGTGTTAATATTTTAAGTGTCACAACATTGGTTTGACTATAAAATAACGAAACAGGAAGCAGCCATAGACTCAATGACACATATCCAGGCAGGATGTTCAGAGCTGTAAGGCTGACCCAGAAGGAAAAGCAGAATACAGTGTTCTCTTTCCAGCACAACTCCCTCCTTTTTCCCTCTGTTTCTTGATTTTAATCCACTATCCACATGGCTCTTGCCTTTAAGGATAGGTGAAGGAGAAGGATATATATGTACTTTGAAAGAAGGAATATATGAATTAATTTGCTTTCTTTGCCTTCAAAAAATACAAAAGTCTTATGTTAAAAATGTTACTTTTCTAATTAATAATTCTGAATAATTTCCTGGTCTTACAGATGAGATGGATTTTGTACATATGGTGTTGCACTGTGTATAAGGGTCCGTTCCCATAAGGATTTCAGACCCACATGTAAGTGAAAATGAAGTTTTTGATGCCTGTAACAAATGCTTAAGCACTAAAGTGATCTGCTGTCTGGCAATGAAATGTTGAATTGGTACCAGAACATAATTATCTGGGCAAAGATGTGGCGTGGGTGAACTTTGTAAGTTTGTGAAGGGGGAGGAGGAGAGGCATTTCACTACCCATTGTAATTCTGCAGATTTTCATATTTCAGATATGAATATATTCACATATATTCATTACATTTTCCTTCTCCAGGAAGTTTGCAGCCCTGGCCAGAGTGGGGGATTCTCTGGTGTTATGGAACATGGTTAATTAGGGCTCAGACTGAAACAGTGCAGGGAGCCAAGGCTGACTACAGTGAGGTAAGAGTAAATGCAGATATTAAAAAAAAAAATTAACTTTTCAAATTCCAGCTAAGAAGAAAATCAGATAGATTTTCCTGCTAATCTGTTTTAGAATTTATTGATTCAGGCACTGGACAGATTCACAAAGACATCATCACTTTACTTCCCTTTTCAGTCAGAATCTTCATGTTTTGTTGACGAAAAAATAACCCCAGTGTTTATTTCAGAGAACATAAAGTGCCCCATTCAGCAGCACGAACAAATTTTGTAGGAATTCATTGAACTGCAGACTCTAGGCCTACAATTAAGTTTGTACCTTTTTTATAATACATGGTGACAATCTTTTGTATAAAGGCTAATGTTTAAGGTTGTGTCATCTGTTTCTTTCCCCCCTCTATAACTTGATAACACACTTAATAGTAATCATTTTATGTAATCTATTTGCCACACTAAATTAAGTCCTTTAACTTTAATTACAGCAGTAAATTCATGGTACCTTACTACCACTTTAAAAATTCTGCCAAGTAATACTGCCAGTGACAGGCTGATTTGTTCTGGCTTTGGGTATAAAACTCAGTCATAAAGAGTAGCAGCAATATTATTTTTCTAAGTGATTCTAAGGACTGTACAACTAGAAAAATATTATTTTCTAAAAAATAATATAATTTCTATATCACTTAAATTTTATTATTTGATAATTTGAATTATTGTTTACTTAAGAAGGAAAATGTAATGAAAACAACAGTAGTTTAGCAAGCAGAATCAGAAAAAAAAGAGCATTTTCTTGTAGTTATTTAAAATATCTTTACTAACCATAACCAGTTCATACAAGGGTTATTGTCTGTCAGGAAGTATGTCAAAAGCAGAGAAAAATTTAGAGTCAGTACCAATCACGGATATAAAAATTGTTACACATATTTTTACAGTGATATTTTCATGCCTAAACTACAAAACCTCTTTGTATTTTATTTTTAAAGATGCTGAAGTTCAACACTGTGCCACTAAACAGTATTACCCCTTTTCCAAGAACTGCATTGTGGTATCTCACCTCTTTTCTTAAGGGATCTATTAACGCAATAATAGAAGGAAATTTATTAATCAGTTCCACATACATGTCAACCATTTCATCAGGACTTTTGAACATTCCAGTGAGTATTTCATATTTTCCTTTAACCTAGAAAGTAAAAAGCATAAAAGGAAGGTAGTATTTTAAAAGCCAGAGAACTAATGTGAGCATAGAGATCCTGTGATACTAGTAGCTTTATTAAGGCAGTGGATTATGTGCCCATCAATAAGCACACATTCACTTGTCTACATCTGTTATAGAAAACTCGGCCTCAAGTAACACTGGGTTCCAGTGGGCTCATGCCAAAACCTTTGAAAGATGCCATTCCCAAGCCAAGGGGGATCTATTTCAGCATTTTCTAGGCAACACTGCCAGTCTGACAACTTT
The DNA here is from genome assembly GCA_013399135.1 of Heliornis fulica. Lineage (NCBI taxonomy): Eukaryota > Metazoa > Chordata > Aves > Gruiformes > Heliornithidae > Heliornis > Heliornis fulica. The sequence goes on along the minus strand of VXBZ01007594.1, from coordinate 165,240 downwards.
ATTACAAAAATGGTGATAATTGACATTTTTATTAAATCTTGTATGAAAAACACCTCACTTTTCACTTGAAAAAGGGTTTTTTTTTGTCCACATTTTCACCAAAAAACACTACTAGGGGAAAGGAGTGCACTCTCAGGGCTTAAAAACAAGAGAATGCCTTTCCTTGCCTCTTTCTCTTCTCAAAGAAAAAAAAAAAAAAAAGGACCAGTTTACAACTAGTCTCATGACTAAGGAAGCACAAACTGCAGTGTAGAGGATTGTTAGAGGCACATGGTCAGACTGTGCCAGAATACTCACTGCTTTTGTGACTCTAACAGTTCAGTAACTGAAGATTATAGAATTACTGATAATTCTGTGGTTAACATTTTGCTTATTCTCATAATAAAATGAGATATCAAAAGATATTAAAAAATTATCAGGAAATCAACTACTGTCACAAATTATATTAATAATGTAAGGTTTGTCACTACAGTATGCCCAAATATACAAAATCTGATATTTTAAATGGAATAGGAAGTTTCTTTTCCTGCTTAGAGAGAAACCTGATTGGTCTTGAAGCAAGGGGCAAGCAATTTCAGGCTTCAACTGGAGATAAACAAAAATCTTGCGAAGTAAGAATTAAAAAATTAATATTGATACACAATGAGATGAATTTTGGTGGCTACACATACTACAGAAAAATACATAGAGAGGTCAAGTCAGTTTGAAGAAAACAGAAGATGTAGTGTAATAAAGTAGAGAAATAAGCAGCTAGTGCTGTGAAGGAAGTACAGAAGTATACTCATGTAAATGACTTCTTCATCCTTGAAAACAAGGTGGATGGAAGTTAATTATTTCATTTATACCTTGTGATGAAATGCAGCTGGTTTGTTAAACAGAACACATAGTAGGTGTTTGAACATGAAAACAGTTTGCTATATTTCACACAGAATGATCTGAAGAATCTTGCAGAGTAAATAGAGAAAATGAATAAAAAACCTGCCCAATGCAGGCAGAATAAAGATATATCATGAAAGTAACAGGGATTCCTGTAGGCAGGACACAAGCTGTAATGGGGCTGTGGTCCAGCAAGTTTTATCACACACAAGGTGCACCACCAGCAGCTGGGACAGCTGAGGAAGATGGGTATGAGCTTTTTCTCTGCTCCCACTGCACCAAGCTACCAGATGGATGTCTGTATGTGTCATCCCCTTCCACTCAGCAGCCACTAACATATCTGCTACACCTGAAGGGCTGATCCAACTGTAATTTATAAACAGACACAATTCTTCTGTTTTTCAAGATTGCTACTTTAAAAAGGGAATTAGAAGCTTCTAGGTAAGTTTGCAATGTAATACTAAATATGTTAACAAGTAGCTATGCCAGCAAAATAGATACTGAAAATAACTCACATAATCCATTAATTCATGAGCAGCACAATTTATTGCTAAATACACGTCTGTTCCGAGCTCCAGGCCAATGTTGTTGCATGCAGTTTGCATCAGGAGTAGTGCTTGTTCCACATTATCACATCCTGTTATCAGGCAACCTAAGTGTGACATTTTTTTTAAGGCTTGTGTCTAAAAGTAAAAGAAAAATAATCTATTTACATACATGTGTATATGTAGAATACTTATATATATTTTAACTGTCATTTCAGTCTGCATTCAGCCATTGAAATCCAACGCTGTTCTTAGAAATTGCATTAACTACTTGAAGGACAATTCCCTATGAGTGAAGGGTAACCCAGTGCACTGAAGGGTAACTTGTTACAAGTAGAGAGCAAAACAGTCCTTGGAAATACATCTAGTAAAGTAGTTCTTGCTCTTATGTGGCCAGTACTGGTTTACAGAAAGATTTTAAAGGCACTCTTAACCACCCAGTTGTCATGGATGCTATGCAAAGGTTTCCAGTGCTGTGGTCTATTCTATTTCACAAAGACACATTGCCCAGTTTTAAACAGCTTTTGTCTATTTATCCTCAACTACCACCTTGATATTGCCTCTATGGAGTGTTCAAGAAACACTGGAATCCTCCCAGACTTCTAGAAGGAACAAATATAGAGGGAAATACCTCTAGCACAGCTGCATGAAGTTGTCAGCCTCAGAAACAGTGTTCCTGGACACCAGCCACAAGCAGAGTAGCACTGAGCATGTGTCCTTCCATTGTCAGGTTTTTAAACACCTATTTTAAACTTTAAAGTCTGTGAATTTTGGATTATAAAGAATGACACTAAGTTGCACAGAAAGCAGCAGGATATAATCCTGAGTTAGACTGGAGAAGTCAATTGGAAGGCATTGGTTTTGACAAGAGTTAGAGAGCTAACAAAAGCAGACAGAGCAGAGGCCTAGTGACAGAAGACATATGTTTCACGTGAAAAAAATTGGAAGAAAATGCAGGTCAAATTTTTGGGATTATTTTGTAGCAATCTGCAAGGAGAGACAACCTACTTGTTGCTTTTGGAGCACAAAGTTGATGCAACAGACAGCAAGATTTGCTGCAATCTCCTGGCATTTAATGTGAGGTTAGAGGTTGTCTTATATTTTCAAGTGATTTTCAAGACACCCATTATGTTATGCCTTGTTATATTCTACTAAAAACATTATCTTTGCATTTTTTTCTGTCTAGTCTTTACTTATACATCCTAAACAAGTTGTTCTTCACCTTTACTGCCTACTTTGTCATTTTGTCTTTTTGTTTTTTCCCCAGAAAAGTTCAAACATGGTACTATTATCAGTTTAAAATTCAGTCTAGCTACTATCTCCTCTAGACTAGCCTATTCAAATAAATGTGGGTTGGTTTTTTTTTTCAGAGAATCTGATACAGTTTCCTTGTGCATAACCTTAATTTGTGATTCAGAACCTATTATAAGAATGTGGAATTTACCCACCAGAAAAACATTATCCAGCTGCTTAATGATGATTAATTTTGTGTTGTGGAAGCAAATAAAACCCCCCACAAATCCTAAACAACAAAATCCCCAACCCAAACCAAACCAAAACCAAAGAACAACAGAAAGAACACTTCTGTTCATCTTCTCTTTTGTAACTCCACAACAGCAACAATTCTCACCTGGAATTTTAATTGTCTCAGAACAGAAAGCAAAACAGGCATGGCATTTCCATCCTGCTGTTTGAAACACTCATTCATAAACTACAGGTTTTGAAGTGATAAAATAAGATCTTTTGAGTCACATAAAATATGTACACTATTGTGAGTGCTGGCCTTTAGCCAGTGGTTTGTATCTGCAAATATCTATAACCTCATAGAGGAGAGGAACTGGGAACTTAATGCAGCCTGATTAAGAGGGGAATTAAGCTCCCAGAGTTAGGCAACAGCACAATATGCAAGTCTTGCAGGTAATAGTTTCATGGACTACATGATCAAAAGGGCATGTTCTCTGCTAGTGCCACAGGCCTGCAAAACGCTCTTTGGGTAATTTACCAGGATTTCTCTGTGAAAAAAAGAAAAAGACGAGATTCCAGAAAATTTCCCCTTTCTGTTACTGTACTGAAAGGGAAGGCACAGTCAGAAGAATCAAAATTATTATGTAAAATATGTGCATTTGGAATATTTAAGTGACTTGCCTTGACCTTTCCAAAATGGTAATGTAGATTAATGTTTCATTTCTTAAGAACATTTGGGTTCCCTGGTGTTGCTAATACCTTGCTGAAGGCTTAAAATGAAAATGTCTTTTCTTACCAGAGCTTTTTTTCCTGTATTATGTGCTCTGACTCTCTTACTGTCTGCTAGTTGAGGGCTGGGCTGCTGGGAAAGGAGAAACCAATCAACTCCATGGAAGAGTCCAAAAATGGCAGAGAGATATTAGAATATTAAAAGAGAACAAAAAAATGTTGACTAAATTTTAGTCTAAATAGATTGCAAATATTTAAGTTAGGATACAGCTTCTGATCTGTCTTGAATGCTAGCAGCAACTATCTAGCTTTATTTTGTGGTGCTATCTCATGTCAGCTATTTCTACATGGGCATCACAGCAACCATGATTTGTTTTTCAAAAGATTCTGATCCAGCCTATGAAAAATACAAAGTATCTCCAAAATGAGGATCTAGACTCTATACTTGGAGCTACCCAACAATATCACTTTGAAAGAATCATAACATACTACTTCAGTAATAGTACCTTGAATAAGACGTTACATGTGTGTGACTTAGCAAGAGCAGAACCATACATTGTATGTTCACCATGATGCCATTAACTCCCACCATACTTCCTCAGGTAAGCAGGTCTTACTATGCTTGGACCAATGTTTTATTTCATGTTTTTAAATTTAGTATCACCAAATGGCCAATGTTCTATGTGTCAGAGAAACCATATCCTATTCTGTGCCAAAAGACTAAGCCTGATAACAAGCTATATGTTCCCAAGACAACTTCAAAAGGCAACAGCAGTAGAAAGAAAAGAAGTAGAAAGACCATATGAAATACATCACATTATTATTACTGCACATTTTTATCATACCACTTTGGCTGGAGGGTCCCACAGTCTCATAATTTCTTTCTGAATATCCAGAACTCTTTCTATGCCCTGAAATTAAACAACAGCAATCCTGACAAGATAAATTATTTCATTTTAGCAGCTTCAATCAGAAGAAAGAGAAATATAAGGTCATTTTAAAAAACCCAAACATCTATTACAGGCTTCATTAACACAATCCTATCATCCACAAAATGCAGTCAAGTGTCCATTGGTAAAGGGTTAGCAGGAGTTGAATGAACAGGATTTGATTGAGTGGGATGGCAAGGCAAGTGGTTTCTTCTTCCCTAAAAGAAACCTTTCCCAAATTTAACAAGTAGGCAATAACTGGATCTTGGTTATATCTGAAAGTGGGAATATGATAGTCACTCTTCACAGCTGTGACTCTACAGAATCACTGTAGACTCCCTAACTGGAAACTGATGAAAGTGAATGTATTTACCTGTAGAATATTTCCAGCAAGCAGGTTAAAAATCACTGTCTTCATTTTAAACATTGGGGAATGGAGGAACACTTTGATTAAATGAATCCATTGCTTTAAACACAACTTTATCCTTTTCAGATGAGTTTGATGCTAAGTTTATAAATCACATTTCAGATTTTCTTAAACTGTGCCAGTACAGGAATACTGAAGGGGGAAAAAGTCAGTCACAGCTGACAACTCATCAATACAGGACCAATGGCAATTTTTGGACTGCAGCAAACAGCTTGCTACTCTCCCATGTGCACTAGAAGGCATAATGTCACTGAAAGGTAGAGAATTAGCAAAGATATTAAGAGCTCTTGGTGGCAGTTCTAAAAAGGAAAAGGAAAAGGAAAAAGAAAGTGAATTGAGCTCAGCTATCTCTTCAGATCATCAGCATATGAAGCAGGACTCACAGCCCTAATGTAAGCATCTTGCACAAATTGGTTAATGCAACACATGGCTAAACAAAAAAAGAGAGGGTTGACCCAATCTGACTCATCCATCCTTCTTTCCCCCCAAATAGATTTTATTATGTTTTGTATTTCCTTCCATTTTCACAATTTCATTTTAAAAGCAACTTATTCACAACTACTTTATGATTTCCTGGGAATGTGTCACATTTATTAAGACTTGCAAGTAAACACAATAATGAAAATACAATTTGTTAGGATTTTCTTGAAAAGATCTATATCCTTATGTACATATATAGTTTATTTGAAGCCTATAAAATACCTTTATAAAAATGAAAATGACACAATACCTGTTTGAGTGATAACTGAACTGGTGGTATGAGCATAATTTCTTTCATTAATTTTAGTTTTGCAGTTGAATTTTTTTCACAATTCAACAGAGTAATCATTGGGAGTGGTAGAGACATTTCATTAGGTGATTCCTGTAATTGGGAGCACCATGTGAAAAAAACAAAGATGTTAAAAACCATAATATTTCTTATATATTTTAATTATGGCAGAGTGTTCAAAGACTACTACAGGCAATGATCTCAAGGGTGTATCCTATGAGGTATATTTACACCACTGTCACAAGGACTACTGGCTTCGGAATTCTAGAACAATCATGATAACTGGGACAAAATAAAGTTACAAATTTACAGGAGACCCATGTACCTGATGATGTTTCAGCAGTGCAATATATAAGTACAATGGGAGATGGCTAATGGTGGCACCAGCCTTAGCTACAGCAAGTGATGTTCCTCCAATGGCTAAGCTGCCACAGGGGACCGATTCACGGGGTTCTGTGGGTGGGATCATTCTCTCTGCAACTGCCAACTTCCTTCCTGCAAGACAGAGAGTAGTAGCTAAATGGTTGCTTGGTTTGAAACACATGCTTATGTATCACAGTTATATGAGTAAATAGGATATTGTCATTTCAGTATATACTCAATGTATGACAATAGTTTCTATATTTAAAAATTAATCATGTTGTCTGTTTTATATGAAATTATCTAACAAGTAAACAAAATATCTGTCCTCACTGTGGTATTGAATGTATTTTAAATCCACTTCTTTTGGAGATCTTTCAGCCACTGAAATCATTGTGTCCATATCCAGTAATGTAAAGTTTCCTTTCATACACCTGATTTCAGTATTCTTTATTATTCCCCTTATACATTAAGCTTTTGCACAAACAACTTAAAAGATTACATTATAACCTGACTGGGAGTACACCTACTTGATTTCTTCTAATAATGACTGTGAAAAAAAAAAAAGCCTATTACAGTTGGATTGTCCAATGAGAAAATAGGTCTTTTAAATATTCCACATGCATGGCCTTGTTAAATTTTAAAAAGAACTTATTTCCCTTTCAGCTATAGCAGACTGACTTCTGTCAAAATGCTTGAACCCCAGCAGTTCCCACTACCGTATCTATCGCCTGCAGTATGTATGTGAAGATGTACAGCAAGCATCTAAGTGAAAACAAAACATGTGGTCTGATTCTCAAGAATCATATGCACTGGGTAATTTATATGATAAAATATTCTTAATAGGACCTTAATAGGATATGCAGATTAGATTATACACAGTTTGCATACTGTATAGATTCTGTACCTCTTACACTGGGGATGAAGAGCTACACACATAGACACCAGGAATCAGTTACTGAACAGCTCTGACAAACTGCAGGGTTTTGCTCAGATCCCTTTACATTCCACTACTTGGTAACCTGCATAAATTACAACACAGATACTGCCTCTGAAGGCACCATCTGTAACAAGCAGCTTTATAATCACTGGCTCCTAATTGTCAGATATTGATTCTAACAATAATATAACAATGTCACAATCAAATATAAAGAAAGCACAATTAGTGAAAACAAGTAATATATGTATCAGGAGAAACTTAAACTAATACACAACAACAATGATATTTAAAAGAACCTGACAAGTACAGACATATTTCAGGTGACCAATGAATTCACCATGCATATATCTAACACATTCATTGGGGGGTGTTACTGATAGTACAAGATAGTTGAAATTAAACTGGTAAGAAATAATAATTTGCCAAATTTTCTGCTCTTCCAGTAACTGATTTCTTCTTTTTTCTTATATGTCTAATGCACATATAGAGGTAACATATGCTGCTTTTTTTTTTCTTGGACATGTATATTTATCCTGTTTCTCTACTCTCACACCACTTTTTCCTTTAGTTGCACTGTTTGCTTATTTCTTTTTACTCTGTACTGCCAATCATTCCCACCTGATTCCCTTCCTTCTCTCTTTTGCTTTCCACCTCATTTCCTCCTTTTCTCAGTGTTAGCAAGAGACTTCCCTTCCCCCTCTTTCCAACTTATACCTTAATTCTATTTCCATTTTCCTGTTAAGTTCTGTGATTCCCTTTCCTTATCATTTTCATTTTTATTCTTCATTTGCATCCTCCTCCATTCTTATTCCTCACTCTGAAGAGTAATAACCTCCTGTCTAAGCCAGCTGTAAAACAAAGGCAGAAACTCTTTTCAACCAGTGCATGTGAATGATGAGAAAACTCTGTTTCCCCTCTTTCATTTCTGCAGTAGAAACTGCTGTGATCAGAAATATTTAGGAGAAAGTAACCAAACCCTTTGAAAATGTGAGTCATACTGTCAAGTGTTTGAGGCATTTGGTGTCCACAGAATACTTCAGAAAGTATTTTAGCATCTTTATCAATATCTATATTGCAGAAAATATTAATTCAACTAGAACCTGATTTTGCTGCTTTTTTTTTCCCAGGTAGTGCTGTTGCTGATGGAGTGCATGAAATAAGGGCAGGAGTGGATTCTGCTTCTTCTTCTTGCTTTTGAATTTCTTTTTTTTCTTCGACTTTTTTTGTCAAGTATACACTGAAGGAAGAGATATAAAGATTACTAGCTCAAAATATTGCTGGACATGTGACAAGCAGACACAGGGTACAGAATAAAGAACTTGGCAAGAGGTGGCTTAAGGGCATCTCTTTCAGCTTCTGCCACTGACCCATAGTATGATGCTGGAGAAATCAATGAATGACATTATTTTTGGTAGTCATCTGCAGTGTTGGGTAAACAAAAAGAACCACAAGCAAATATTATAATTCTTAGCATATGCTTTTTAAACCACACTGCCTTGAAAGTCAGCTCTCTACAGTCTTAGGTTGTATTTGCTTTGCATGGGTAGTTATGGATCATGTCATAACTTCATTAAGTACAACAGCTCGGCCTCAACTGCTAATCCTACAGGTCAGTTGTACACTGGTTAAGTAGACACTAGCTCAGAAGTGTCAGAATTTCAATTACATGCACAAAGCAGAAACTGCATATGTGAGTCACAGTCACCCAATTCAAGCAAACTGAGTATGCAAGATATATAAGTAGTGTAAAAAAAAAGCATTAAAATCACGTTTAGAATCAGTTCAGTTGGAAAAATTTCTTTCCAGTAATTTCTTTCCAGTTGCATTCTTACTCCCTTCAGCAAGGTTTCCCCAAAGCTAATCCATGTGGAAAGCAATTAGGTCTGTTTGCTCCAGTTGGTGTTAAGCGTGGCAGCACCACCACTACCCCTACATTGAGCATCATTCCCCTCAGTGATGTAGCTGAAATAAACACTTCCAGCTACAGAAGAGGATGGCAGGTGATATTACTGCTTCCAGGGTGAAGAAAGTCATAATGTTGCCAGGTGGCTCTCTAATATTACTGTAAAAATACATCAGGATACATCTGTGAAGCGTTTACCTTACATCTTTCTTTCTTACAAAACACTTTTATTTAAATGGAAAAATATGGTTGGTTGTTTTTACTTTGGGATGCTCCCAAGAAGAAACAGCTGTATGAAAAAAACCTAATGGCATTGTTTACTAAAGAAATTATGTTTCCAAAGAAACTATCTGGCCCAAGTAAGAAGCCTTTTGAAGTACCCTGCTCAGAAAAAGGACTCGACCAGAACCTGAAAATTGTATGTATATATGTTTTCTTTAGATTAGCTCAATGCAGAAGATACACATGCAGGCATTTTTTTTCCCCCCAGTGCAATGAACAGAAGTGGAATCTCAGTCTGAAAAAACATCCCCACTGAATTAAACTGGTACTAAATGAGTTTCCTAAATGGAGCTTTTGACTCATGAATGTGTGCAGGGATTTTTTTCTTTGACACCTTTATTTTCTTATACCAGCTATGAAGCCTGGTAAAAGCCAGCATGATTTTCATATCATAATTGTGAAAAAAAGCAGGAAATAATATAAAGCAATGTATCTGAGATAGAGATTACATCCTAAAAACAGAAAAATAAAAATATTAGAAAGCATTGAATATTGTATTAAATTCATGATATAAATTAATGGTCTGTATCTCAAATGCAATAAACTGCATAATATACAAGACCTACCCAAGCATCTTATCAACTTCACACTGGTCAGTAGGTTTCAAGTCTCGTAACATTGTGCTCAGTGATTCATTCACCCATTCTACAGCAGTGTTAACTGAGTCATTTCTTTCCTTCTCATCAGCTTCAGTTATTTCAGGTAAAGCATTTTCAGGTATTTGAGAATGAGATGACATTACAGCAGAACAAATCCTCTGCAAAACAAAAAACTCACAAACTTATAAAGGCTTAGGACATGATTTAGTTCTAACTTGGAAATGTCTTTTCAAGACTAAGAATTTTATGTCCTTACCAACTCTATGGGTAACTATCTCCAAATCTATTGTTTGCTCCACTTTTACATCCAGCACCTTCTTCCTAGTCTATTATTCTTTGGTAATCACAGATTTCATTCATGTATGTTGACCTAAATTGTAACTAATTAGGAAAAAACCCTACTGACAGATCTGCTTTATACATGTATTTTGTTATGATAATATAATGGCATCATTTTAAAGATCACGGAGTCCTTACAACCTCTTTTATTCCAACTCTTGGTAGTCTGTTATACCGTGATTCATCCGCATTCATGCTTAACGCCATCCCTCATGATCAGTTACATCTTGTCTTACATCATTCAAGTGTATCTTTCTGTACTGCTGAAGGGTAAGAGATTCCTAAAGAAAATTCACTTACTGAAGACATCTTTTACCAATATCACAGAGTTGAATGCATTAATAGTATTAACTTTTCATATTATCACTATCCATGAAATTATATTTAATTCAAGAAGGAAGTGGACCCTAGTTTAGCTAAGGGAAATACAAATAATTATTCCACAATACCTAGGGTTGCAAAGAATATCTAGAGTATTTCAGGTTTGGGAGAGGAGATAGCAATGCACCATCAGCTTTGCATTGCAGGTGCCAGATGGATGTTTGATCTGGCTATCACCCACATCAAACTAGTATCTCAGTGTAAAAAAAGTGTGTTCATCTATACTATTTTTCAATTGCACTGTATTTTTCAGAAACATTTTCATATATGTAAGGATCTGAAGATTTAAAAAAAATTAAAAGTAATATGAACTTGGGGGGCTAAATATGGGGAAATGTAATGCTTTGAAGGATGCGAGTAGAATAGTATGTCTCCCTGATTACTACTAAAATGAATAGACAGGAAGAAGCAGCTCATACCTTCTCATAGTTTTTAACTGTGCAGTATATTTCTACTTCTAATGTTGGCTGACCAAGTCCATCAAAAACTTTTCTTCCAACTAACTTGCATATTACTGGAGGTTTTGAAAATTTGGAAAAGTAGTTAGCCTTAAATGAAAGAGAAAGAACTTCATTAAAAGTCAGCTTCTATGCTAAGAGATTTTTATTCCATGAAATATATTTAAATCCAATCCACCATTGAGCAAACCCATTTATACAACCCAGTATTCAAAGTGCTGCTGCTATACTGCACAATTACTTCTGTATTACCTGCTTAAGAATGAGATTCCAGGGAAAAGATTATATATATATATATAAACATGGAAGTCCAAAGTCACATTCAGTTTAGATGAGCATGTGTTTCATTTGGCAAAGCTAGTGACTATAAAAATCTCTTTAACCCTCCTAGAAAATAAGCATTTGCCCAGTTTCCTTGGCTTTCCACTGAATAACAAAAATAGTCATTGTGCCACTTGTACTACTCCTGAAACTCATTTCTATTTGAAATCACATAGCATTCACCTCTTCTGAGGTGAGCTGCTATAAAATAGTGATTTTTGCCTGTGGATAAGATCTTGAAAAAATTACATGTCTTTCCTTTCTCACAAGGAGAGAAGAAAGATCCTGAACAAGAAAAACTCTCAGCAATCCATACAGAACTCTACTAGACCCTAATGTTATATTAAAAATCCTGCAGCATGCTTCATTTATGTATTAATGAGAAGTTATTAAGCTTTAAAATAATATTGTATATTTTGCCTTAACACACATAGTAGAAAGAATAAAATTTCTCATGTGAAATGCTACGCATAACATTTTGTATGTGCTGCAGGCAGGGAAAACCGAGAAGTATTTTCAGAATATATTTCCTGCTTATAGAAAGTACTTGATGTCCTAGATATCTAATGTAGCTTCAGTGTTGCTTCATCAAATACATATGTACAGTGGTCCATGTCTCTCAATACTCAATGCAATACTAAAGATCTTCACAACAGAAGATTTAATCTGGGAGGAAAAGAAACTTGTCAGAGAGCTCCTCAATCACACACAGTAACCACCGCTCGTTTTGCAGACTCTAACAGAACACGGTATAAGGTTATTTATCATGATGACCAAACGCTCCTAATTAGAAATGTCTTTTTGGTTGAACTGTGACAAGAAGGCTGGCACAAAATTAAGGAGTTGCAGGAATGCCACACCTAGTAACAGGATACAAAGCAGCTAATGTAGGTAGGGGTCCCAATTCCATGGGAAATCTTGGATTTTGGGTTAGCAAGCTTTGAGCCTGGTGAAAAAGGTGAAAACGGACTTATTCCAACATGGTCTTTAATGGGCCTGTTGAACTGTCATCATCCAACTATGGAAATATATTTGGGGTTATGTCTGTATTTAATAAACACTGATGTTGCTTTAAAAAAAGTATTAGTACCTGAGGTTGACTACACACTAGTATATTTCATTATTTTTTAATGAGTTGCTCACTACTGCAGTGTTATTAGTATCACCACTAATAGCAGTTTCCTTAGGACTACTATCTACAATATTTTGCCAACTGGGCACAGCCAAAATTGGTCTGGTTCTTGACACTTCCAGTGAGGCCCATTTGCTTTTCAAGAACAGCTGACCAACACCCAGGCTCTTGTTACCACTGGCCCAAGACATCAGGCATTTTACTGGGGACATCCATTTGTGCCTCGGTTTGCACTGAGAAAAGCAGCCAGCACCGAAAAGCCCCGCTGCTGCAGAAATAAACGTATCTGGGCCAGGGCCAAAGCACCACTGGTCACAAACACACAACCACTGCAGACAGCTGGAAATGATTGAGGAAGGATTTAATGGCAGAGACACTGTGCCCCTCACATCACCCTGTATTAGACCCTTGCGGCAGGCGGCGCTGGGGTGGGCAATGCTCCCCTTGCACCACTGGGTCCAGCGCCTGCCCCAGGTGGCTGGTCGGGGGTACGGGAAGGCCCTGTACCCCTCGGGGAGCACCACAAGGCCCCTGACGGCCTCCTCCTCCGCGAGGAAAAAAGCCCCTGAAGCAGGGCCGGGCAGGTCTCTACTCGCGGGGGAGAGGCCCGCTCACCCCGTCGGGAGAGGTGAGGCAGCCCCTCAGCGCGGCCCGAGGCTGCCCGCCTGCGGGAAGCAGCGCACGGCGGGGCCTCCCTCATGAGAAGCCGGGGCGGGCGCTAGCGCGCTGCTTCCCCTCCCCACGCTACCAGCTCCCCGTAGAGATCCGCGGGGCGCTGGGGGAAGAGGGCGTTGAGCGCTTCCTCCATCCGCTGCGGCACCCGGTGGCTTCGGTAGTACTCAGCCGCCTCCTGCCGCTGCCCTTCGAGCCTCCGCTGTTCTCGCTGTTGCTGCTGCTGCCCGCCGGGCTCCATCGCGGGGCTGTGGAGACTGCGGGCCTGGCTGGCTGCTAGGCGACGGCGGCAGGCCGAGCTCTCGCGAGAGCTGGGTGCCCAGCGGGGCACAGCACCGGCCGGCCGCCGCCCTGGGCGGGGGAGTTGCCGCCTTCAGGGTGCCGCCGCCGCCGCGGTCTCTCGGTGAACGGCGCTTTGCTCCCGCGGAGGCGCCAATGAACACCCTGGCCCTGCTGCGTGGCTGGGCCGGGCTTGGTTGGAGAGCCGCGGAACGGCTTGGTTTTCTTAATGCCTTGCGGTGTTCGCGCATCCCTCAGAGGCTGGTTATGGCGTTCCAAGTCAGAATGCCTCGTTCAGGTGCTCTTTAGTTTCAAAAGTCGCTGAACAACAAAATTGTGTAAGATTATCGTCCTGAAAGAGAGACAGATTATGGTCTGTGAAATGTCTAGTGAGGATAACGCTGGAAAATGCCCAGTAACTCTACTTGTGCGTTTAAAAGCCCTTTACTTTCCATGAAAAGAAGCGTTTCACAACCTAAATGATCATTTTTAGTCTGCAATTTCCTACAAAAACTTTCACTTTGTTACGCTGTTCATTGGTAATTTTGTTGAAGTAACTGAAAATGGAGATACTTAAAAAGCTGTTAGCTGCACACTTCCTCAGCTCTAAAATCAATACGTGTAGACCTTTGCTCATTGTGTGTTCGCTTCTCTAGGTTGGGTGATAATGAAGAAAAATCCCTACTGAATCATTTTCTTTTCCTTTCACATCCTTCAGAAATAGTACGGTCCCTCTCCAGAGAGTTAAACCCTCTTTTTTAAAGCCGTTTCCTCTGAAGAAGTTTCTAAACTGACACTACCTGTTCCTTGTGGAGAGCAGGCGGTGAGTACCTCGATAGGTTTTCCTCTTTCAGAGCAGGTCAGCGCAGGTCCTCTGGGTATGTAACTGCTCAGGAGGGGCTCAGCCGTCGGTGGGCTGGGTAGCAGTAATGGTGTAGTCCCAGATCTTTGCCACACTCATGTGCTTGGCCCAGAAAGCTCCGGTTTAATTAAATATTCCTGGAAGAACAGGCTTCTGGATGTAATGGTGCTGGTGTGGTGCTCCAAGAGCATCACCATACGCTAGATAATACAACCCAACGCGAGAGTTATGTCTTCTGATACATTTCAAGTGCTTCTAGAGCTTTTTCCCACCTTCTGCCTATAAAGGGCTTCAAATGCATCGTGGAGAAACAGCTTCATATATTGCTCTGTGAGTATTGATCACCTGTCTGGGAAAAGAAACTTACCAGCTTTACCTTCAGGAAAGCAATGAGCTGAAGCAGATTGATACTCTGTTTATTTAATAATCTTGAACATTTATTTTTTTTTTTTAATAAACCATTTGGAATACTAGTGAGGATTCCCCTCAAGTATCTATCAGTTTTGGTTCGTGATCAAGTGTATTATGTGATATTACATGAATTATCTGTATAGCCATGTAATTTCCATTAACAGTAATAGTAATTGTAAGCATGTAGAAAGAAGATAGCTTATCCTATGATCCTACCTATTATGAAGTAGTTAACTGATTAAGGTTAGGATACTGCAAGCCACTTCATACCATCGGTGAACTCTCTGCAACCCCATTATCTTCATTAGGCTTGTGTGGTTGTAATTAATTGGTGTTTAGTTAACAGTTGTGTTGAATGAAAAGAATTTAGTTCTATTTCTCTTAGTTTTATTGGCCCTGTGGTGCTAACAGGCTAAAATGTAATTAAAAACTGTCTAATCAAAGTATATGTAGCAAACCCCAAGGAACAAACCCAGAGAGGAAAAGCCTGTGATTCTGGCCTTTGAGAATGACTAGGTACTTAATGACACCCTATAGTAGTTTTTTTATTGCAGGTTTTTTTCAATGATTTTTTTAAAAGTGTTTCTTTTTTAAACAATGAAGATGTTTTGCTTATATGAACATGTATATTTAAAATGTACAAAACTGGTTGTATAAACTTTTCTAGGCATGTCTAGTAACAACATGTTTTGTATTTTTAACAGATTGTCTCCCCAAATCTTTTAGTTTGTGTATTATTTTGGATGGATAGAGAAATGAGTTTTGTGTTTCTTTTGAGAAGAGCTGTGCATAATTTTTTATCACCTCTTACCTTTACTGTAACTCTTATGCTAGGAAGTAAATCATGATCAGCTGTTCCTTGTTTATCGTACTGTATTGTGTACGTTCCTTTCTTTGCCAGATGCTTTGTATCTTACTTGAGTGTTTATATGTGGTGCTAATCTGGGGCACTCTAAAACCAAGTATAATACGGCATGCTTAAGTGTCGCATAAAGGATTTGCTTTTTCCTGTTCTAAAATGTTGCTTTAAAGGTATAAACTTGCCCCTTAAATCAATTAAGATCATGGTCTCACTGCCATCTGTGTTCTTGTAGGATTTCACAGAACAGTAATGTGTGCTCATTCCACTGACAGGGTCTTCTTTGAAGTCAAGTCTGAGCACATAAAAACTGCATGACATTTCCAATAAAATCAGGATTGTCTTTTTAGCTTAGTGATACAAATACTCCTGTACATTACTGGTTTTGAGACCTTTTAAAGTCTTAAATTAAAAAAAAAAAGGCTTTTAATTTTTTTTTTCCTTTTATAACTAAAGTCCTTCTTGGTGTTTCTTTTAATTCTTAATATTCTGTTTTCTCTGCAGGATAAAGTCCAGTAACAAAGCTAAGTATATGTATAGGAGTAAATAAAATTTTGGCCCTAGGACATGGACAAACATAATGTTTAGATTGGGCTTTGAGTCTAGATACAAAACTTCAAAGAACTTGAGTAATATGTATACTGGATATGTTGAATTTTCTAAGAATTATTAGGTCTTGTCTTTTTTTCTCCTCTCTGGCATTATTATTTGAATTTCCACAGTACTCATATAAGAGTTCATTTGCCTTGAGTAATCATTCTCCGCTCCAATGGTTACTTCAAGCTGAGTGGTTTTTAGTACTAATTTCTTTCTAAAGTTTGAGGATTCTTCCTGTGGGTCCATTCAGCTCCTGCTGTGCGAGGGTGAGCCCAGCTTTCTCCAAAGGAGCCTGCTGAACTAAAGTCTGAGAGCTGATAGGCTTTGATTTATCATTCTAACTCTAAAGATGATTTGGAACATGTAGTATTTCAACACAAGTTTTTTGAGCTCATTTTTAAGTTTACAGAAGATTTTCTTCAGATTCCTATAACTGGTTTATATATTGTGTTGATGTTTTTAATGTAGTGCACGTTACTGCTGAAGGTTTAGTCTTGGATATCAGGAGTTTGCTACAAAATTTTCATGTAACTGTTAAGAGCTTTAAGATGTTACTGAAACTGACTTAGTTCAGGGCCTTTGTCATGATGGATTATAGGTATTTTTTTTGTATGTAGAAAATATCATATTCTGAAATGTACTTACATATTAATATTATCTGAATATTACCAAACTTTGTGAAGTTCATATTAAATATCTTCTATTGCATGAGCTCATGCACTAGTTACTGCATGCAAGGTACTGACATAACCTCAAAGATGATGTGGCAACGTGGCCATAATACATTTAGAATTTATATGAACCAGAAATCAAACTCAGATATGAACAGGGAGTTAGAAAAGCAGAAACATGTTCTTAATTGTTCTGAAGCTCAGTAATTACTGCTAAAGAAAAACTTACATAATTCAGTGGAATTTATTCTTGTTCATCACCTCTTTTTATGGTCAGAATGGTTTGCTTGACGTTCTGGTTTGAACCTGTGGTTCAAACAGCCGACTGAAGAAGCAACGTATTAGAAGGGAATGACTCTTCTTTACTTTTCTGATTTGTTTGCTGAAATAAGATACATTCCTGAAAAAAATGGTTAGATATCTTTTTAAAGGTTCTGACTGTTAAAGCACCTAGAGTATTTTTTTTTCTGAATCTTTTTAATTATTACCCTCACTATAAAAAGTTTTGGAGAAGATTTTTTTTTTTTAAATCTAATTTTTTTTAGCTTCACCCTTAAGTCTTTGCATCTTCCTCTTTCCTTTTATAGTGGATTAGAAACTTGCTGAATTATCTGAGAAGCAATACTTGCAGTTCCAAATACAGAAACTTTTGGGGTGGTTGGAAACAACATGTAGGTTATCTGTTACTGGTTAGCAGATCAAAGGCTTACATGACAGAGGAGTGAAACCCTGCTGGTACAGATGAACTGCTGATCTGTGGGATAGATGAAAAATAAAGTTTGTGAGTTGCTTAGTAGTATGTAATACTTGAAGTGAGTATTGCAGTGAGTGAGAGAAATAGTGTTAATTAAGTCCTGTAACTTGCTGACAGATTTCAAGAGTAGCCCTTCTGGTTTTTGGTTTTTTTTTTCAGGAAAATTGCAGCTGGCAGCAGAGGGGTATAAGGAGTTAAAATTTTTTAAAAAAGGTAATTTTTGCATTACTTTTTTGTTTGTTTATTTTTTCCCCAAAATTGGGGCTTTTCCTACATCCAGTGTTTTTGGTTTGGGTTTTTTTTTTTTTGCTTAAACACGTTTGTGGGACAAACTGAGTATGGAAGAAAAGGAAGAATGGCATTTTTTTTCCCCATGGTATATCTCCTGATTTTTACAACCTTAATCACTTGGGGCATGTCTTGAACTTTTAACCTTCTTTCCCCTGGCACTGATGCTGTGAATAATGGACTCTCCTGCTTGACACATAACTAGATTGCAGTTCAAAGTGGATGTCACAAACACTATTGCACCATCTGGAGCAAAAGCTCGACTATCATTTTGGGATAAGCCCATAAAATCATATGAATTTATAGCTGCTTTTTTTCCATTGCATTAATTTAGGTTTCTTTAATTAAAAAATATGGATTTTTGTTTGGGTTTTTAAAAAAAAACCTTGCCCCTTGTTGCTGGTGTATTTTGTGCATCACCCTAGTTTTTGCTATAAAGAAGATTTAAATACTTCCCCTGGGTTTCCTAAGGCTAGGGAAATGGTGTGAGAATTGTGGAGAGAAAATCCTCTATTTCCCCCTAATTCCATTGTTATCTTTAATAGTTTTCTTCAGTTCACAACTTGTAATTAAAAAAAATGAATAAGGAAAGCCAAATATTGTTACTACATATTCTTAAAAAATTGCACATTTTTGAAGCTAGGTGTGAGTGTAAACTGAAAAGATTTTCAATGTACGACTTCTGAAGAATGCATAATATTCACAGTTCCATTTAAATATTTGGCATACAATTAAATAACATCCAGCTAATGTGCTGAAACACACCTTATTTTGAAGGGAAAAAATCTGACTGACATTACTGCCTGGGGGTGTATTCATCCACAAAATGATGTTTTATAAATTCAGTGTACTGAGCGAATTTTATTAAGAGCCAGTTCTGTGGATTGTCTCAAAGCAACAGATTTTGAGTGAGCCTGAACACCTTTGACTTCCACTGGAAGTTGATGAGACTTGTAAATCCATAGCATTTCTTAGAGAATGGCTTAAAATTCAAGGGATCTCCCAGGTCAGTCTGGTGGTTTGCAGTATTTCAGAAAAGCTGTGGGACTACTGGAGAGATAGCAAAGCGTGGTGTATTTGCATGGGGCTGATAGAGACATAATGACTGTTTCTAATACAACACACCCATTCATTTTCTTTGAGCATTGATAAACAGTTTTTCAGAATCAAATACATACAGGCAAATGTAGAAATATTGTACTTCTGAATATGACTTGGTTTTTGAAAATGTTTGTGGTTCTACATAATGATTGAGAACTATACCAAATAAGTAAGGCAATTAGCATGATGATGTTTAGAAGAAAATGCTGCTCGATATTAGCCCAATATTTTACATTCCTAGAGTGTAAGGGTATGGCTCTCAAGGGAATTTTCTCAAAACTCAATTCTTTCTTTAAGCTATACTATGATGTAAGTTACAGAATCACAACCATTTAGTTTGCAAGGGACCTCCTGAGATCATCAATGCCATCTCCCCTGCTCAAGCAGGGTCAACTCGAGCAGGTTGCCCAGGACCAATTCAGTTTGGTTTTAAGTATCTCCCCAGAGGACTCTGTAACCTCTCTGGTCCACCTGCTGCAGTGTTACACACTGACACATGGCCAAATGACAACATTTAGAGAAAAAAAAAAAACCAACATATTCCTGTCTTATAGTTCATGTGCTATTTTGTAATTTCTGCCCTTTGCCTCTTGTTTTTTTCCAGTGGTCACTACTGAGAGAAGTCTGGCTTCCTCTTCGTTCCCTATCAGCTATCTATATAGATTGATGAGAGCCCCTTGTGCCTTCTCTTCTCTAGGCTGAAGACTACCAGCTACCTCAGCTTCTCCTGTTATAAAACTTCCTCCAGTGTCTTAATAATCATCTTTGTGGACTTCACAGAACTCACTCCAGTAAGTCTCTATCTTTCTTGCATTAATTGCACTGATGGAAATCATATAGCTATGTTTAGTTATGGTGTTTTTATGGATTATATTAGTGTAAAAAAGACTATGGTTTGATAGAGCATAACTGGAGTTGTGCTTAAGAATGGAATTCTGTGTTAGACTCCATTTTTTTTTGTCAGAATGTGCATATTTATTTAAAAACATGCATATTATCCACTGAAGATCTTGCCTACTGGCTGTATATTGCATTGATAGGAATGTACCTTTAGCTGTGGTAAAGGACTGCTGCTTTCTGGTCTCTATGTCTTACAAGCAGCTACTGAAAGCAACCGATGGAATTTTTTGACAGAAAATGTTCTACAACTGGAGAAAGATAGGGCAGCTGCAATTGTACACTTTATGAAATGTACCTGAAGCAATGGAAAGGACAGTATGTAAAACTCACCAGGTTTGAGACAGAAAGCAATCAGAACATCTAATATGTCCATTATAAAATTCGCCACTTTCCTCAGCAAAGAGGATGTGTTCATTGTCAGCTGCTGGTATCTAGTGATCAAGACAAGAATAGTACCAGATGTACACACCTGTATTTGTCAGTGCAAGCTGTGTACAAGTGAACAATACAATGACATTACTTTGAGACATCCTTACTATTACTCTATTTTAAAGTCAAATGGTATCCTCACACTTACAAGCTTAAATCCTTAAAAGATTATCAGATCTGTGATCATCTACTCTTAGCCTCCTCTATATAGAGTGCACTGCATTAGTTTTTGCATAAGATCTAGAGGTTGAAAGGATTTTTGGCATTAATTTGAGATTAATTGCTGCCTGCTTGCAGCACAATATCTTAATAAATAGTGTAGCTCTGAATTAGCAATTTTGTGTTTAAATTTCTGATTTATGTCTATATTCTGTGAGCATTGATTATAAGAAGCAAGAAAAAGAGCATGAGAACATGTTAAATTTCCTTAAAGTCTGGTTTTCAGAAGACAGTAGAGCTTTCCTTTTGTGTTTCCTACTTATAAATGGTCATTTTTTCAGGACTGCCATGAAGTGGTTGTGAAGCTACTGCTCTAATCTGTAATAGGAGTTCATTCAAAGGCCATGTTGTTTCAGGACAAGCTTCAGTAGCAATTACCACTTCCAGCTTTTCTCTAGAAGTGTGAGTTTGTGTCAAGGGCTCCAGAGTCAGACTGCCAGCCTAAGCTTGAAACACAGAGACATCAGTTATTCTCAGTTTCCTGTGTCACACACAGTTCTTAGTGTTGAAGTTTTAGACAGAATTTATACTCTGGTTTTGGCAAACAAGTTGTGGGACTGTCTGTTTGAAAAAAATGGAGCAACTATTGAGTTTTCAAACTATACTTGGGAAAAGAGTAAGGGGAATGATATTTCAGCTGTCTGCTGAATCCTTTTAATTCACTTCTGTAAAATATGATATATCATCCAGCAAAACCTTTACCGTAATTCTGACTAGGTTATATAACACACTTCAGAAATCACTGCTTACTTAATTGGATGCCTATACTAGAACTCATTCAGCTTATCAGTGAGCAAGTCCCATTGCATGCAGCTCTGCATAACAAAATGTAATCATAAAATTAGTTCTAAACTAGTAGTTTCTGAATTATTTAGTGTATAAACAAGTTCTGCACCTGATTCTCGGCTTCATGGAGTTAAACTAGTGTAAGTCTGGTGTAATTATAGTGTAAGATCGGCGACAGGATCTCTCCAGATATCAGTTACACTAATTTTGGGGGCTTGTAATCTTGTGATAAAATAGCCATAGTGTAGTTGTCTATGTTGGAGTTCCTTACCAAAGAGTAAGGAATTTCCCTATGGTGGTTTCTCAACAACTCACATGTGAATAGCCTGTATTCAGGAGCTGATCCCTCTCTTCATCCTTTTTGCAAAACTGTAGGAAGCTTCCAAAGCTAGTTATTCTTTATGGAATTTATGGTTAAAAGATTTTATGGCTGTGACTTTGGTGTATTATTGGTGACAGTGCGTGTGTACTGTAGAAAAAAATGTGATTTTGGAAAACTATAAAGGATGATGTTTTGTGTGGTTTGCTTTGAGTAAATTTTACATGTGTATACTTTTTCCTGCTTATTGTACTGTCAAATAAATGGAGATCTTGATTTCATAAAAAATCTCTAGAGCCTACATACTTTAGTGAAAAGAGCATGATGTCTTTGGCTGCATTCTTTAATTGTTCATCAGTGTGTAACTTCATGTGTTTGTTAGAAGTGACAGCATGTGTTTAAGATGAAGAAATGAGTTAAATACTGGCCCAAATGATTAGTGCTACTTTAATTGTACTTAGATTCAGAGTGCCATGTTTACACAATCTTTTTTGTGGTAGAGCATTTTTCTATCTGCTATTATTTCCTAAAGCAGCAGAGCAGAGCTGTACATGATCTTGTTTGAGTCACTGTTGATAACAAGTGACTAAATCAGAATGGCATGAAACTTGCAGCACTGTTCAGGACCTCCAACACTTCTTCAAACCATTCCAGGCTTTTCCTCAACATCTTCTGTACATAGACAATATTTTAACATTAAAAGGAAATTTCATTAGTTTGGTTTCAAAGAAATGGAATAGGAAATGGGGAAAATGCAAAGGAGTCAGTCATATAATATTGTTTCCAAAGTTGAAGTAAATGACATAAAAATCCAAAGTAAATGAGGTAAACAACTTCCTTATGTGAATTAGGGCATGTGTTTATGTTGTTTAGATTCTTAAGAAACCAAAGAAAATATAAAATATGCTGAAAGTGGTGCTTATAAAGCAAGATCACCCTGGAGAGCTGGCCACTGTATACTTGCTATATATACACCCAGATCCATCCATATATAGGAGCTGCTCCTTTTTTGCCTCCTTGTTCTTGAACTTCACTAAGAGCTTTCAATTGCTCTGACATTTTCAGCCAAGGAAGTAATAGTTGTTGCTGATCAGTATTCTAAGGCAATTACCTTATCTGATCGTTGGAGCAATCCCCACTAGAAAGGAACCAATACGATCAAGTTAAATCATTACAGAAAGGCAAGAGAAACAGGAGGAACAAACAGAGGAAAAAGGGGCTCATCTCATTAAGGGGTGCCTGTGCTGCAGGATTCAGAACAGTGGACAATGAAGTTAGCCTGTAAGACAAAGCTGTGGAGTTGCCTCTCCTGTAGCTGTTGACAGGTCTGAATCCTCTCTTCCAGAGCCTTTTGTGACTATAGTACAAGGCACCTGTAGAAAATGTGGCAAATCTAGGCAGGGAGCATGATCTTTTCAGTAAGCTGTCACCTCTCTCCCCCTTCACCCACTGCTCCAGTTCCCAGCGGGAGTGGAGAAGCCATACTGAAGAACTGGACTGGAAAACAGTCATGTGTTGGGAAAAAGGGTCAGTTATAAACACCTTACTGCTACCAACTTTTTGAGCCTTGTGTGATTCAGCTTTCTTGCAACTTTAAAGAACATTTAGTCTTTTTTGCTGATTTTAAGCTCATGGCCTCTAAAAAACTACATTATTGCATAGGCAGGTCATGGTTTGATCATTGCCAGCAAATACATTTTAAAAAATATTTATCTCTTCCTGTTTCTGCTCTAGAAAGAAATATATGGTTTTTGTTTTCCTCAATTCACTGGTAAGCAATGATTTGAATAATGCCAAAATTAACTGCTTATGTGCTCTGTAGGTGAGTCAAAAGCTGAAATTCTAGACTTCACACTTTAAAAATCTACACTTAGAAGCCCATGTTATTTTAATACTTCTAGTGTTTCCTCAAAAGCTACACATGTTAAAAAAGAGGATGAGAACACTTGCTTGTGTATATATACTTCTGCAGACACACAAAGAGAGTAAGAACTTTGTGACACAATCTCTACATCCCAAAGCATTTACAAAGGGGGGCGTTTTACCCATACTGTGAAGAGTGCTTGTGGTTGTACCTGCACTGTGGGGTAGAGATATGTCATGGTCTAGACTAAATTCTGGCTTTTTTGCTGCATCTCGGTAGCAGAGCAGGATATTTGTGAGGTGTCCCATCCAGTCTGGAGCTGTCCCTTTCTGGTTCTTCCTGCCAGTTCTGTATAGAAGTGCAGCCCTTCTCACTTTGTATTGAGGTCAGGGTTGGGGGGCAAGGCTTAAGCCAACCTTTAACAAACTGAACGAACAGGGATAAGGTGTATAGACAAGTTGGTTCTGGGTTTCCCCCCCCACCCCACAATCTGATGTTTATGAGGCTTGGAAACAGTTGGGGACCAGAAGCTCTGGGTATGTCAATGTGTGAGATAACAACAAGATTATGTCAGTTTCTAATATGTGAATCTGAGAAAGAAGGTAACCTTCCAGTGTCCATGGAGCAAGTCTGATGAGTTGGGGTTTGAACCAACATCTTCAGCACCTTCATCCCAAGTGCCTTATCGTGGAAGATGTATTTTAATCTCTTCTTACTTTTGTACTTTATTTTAGAAGGCCCAAGTGATTGTGCAGCTGCAATGTAATGGAATTATTTCCTACCAAATGAAAAAAAATCTTTCCTTTGGTGGAACAAAAATGTTGCTGGTAACACATGGTTGTTACAGATTGTGAGAGCAAATTCCAAAACCTAAGGTAATATAGTTTTTGTCTGACCTAAGGCAAGAGCCCCAGCACTGTATTTTATAGCTTCTGTTGGAGGAAGAAGGAGCTAATAGGCTTGAAGGAAATAAAATGAGCATGAATCGGGGCATGTTCATGGGTTGTACATAAAATATCTGAGAACCAGACACCCTTCCAAGTTCTGCCCAGTTTTTATTAAAAAGTATGTTTGTAATTATTTTATTTTCCTGTCTCCCTTATCTAAAAAAAATCAACTGTATCAGGATTTTGGTGAAGTATTAATAAATTATGGAAACTCCTCAGTTAAAAAACCTGCAGAAAATGTTGAGTGCTAATAAACTATCTCAAGGCTGCATGCTCCTCTATATGAATAAATAACTTTTCACATATTGCTGTCAGTGAAAACTTAATTAAGATTGGTCCTTAGTATGACTGGGTGGTATTTTTTCATAATCTTCTATCAAAGGTGATGTACAAAGATTAAAGAAATTTAAGAAAAGAGGACAGTATATTCTTAGACATTCATTGTTGTATGTTACCTTAGCATTTGATAGCTCCAGCAAAGGGTTGCAAGCTTACAGGATTAGGTACTTATTCTTGGGTGTAACAAAAAAGAACAGAAATACAATGAATACACTTCTAATGATCAGATTAATATGTGATTGTGTGTATCTCTGCTGCAGCGTGGGTTATGCACACTTTCCCTTTCAGATATCCCCTTAGGCATGGTGCAGGTAAGGCTGCATTTAGTTGCTTGTTCGCTCAGCAACACGCTCCCCAAAAGGCAAGAGTTTGTGTCTGATTGTTTAAGACCTTGCTTCTGCTTTGAACATGTCTAGTTCCCTTGGAAAAACATTCTCTACATCCCCATCCCCCTTTAGAGAAAACAAGTGAACTATTCATGCAAAAAAGTGTGTGTGTGGTTGGGAGAGTGGGGGGGTGTGCAATGCCACCGACAAACCCTATTGAAATGCATTGGCTGTTCATTTACATTCACACTTTTTTTAATAAAAATGTTAACTAATGATGTTAAATGCTTTGCCAAAGGTCCTGGCGGGTCAGTTGCCGAAGTGCCATTTCTGCCTAATTAGGGCTCTTGTGGCAGCCCAGGGGCCTCCTGATGCAGTGGGTGACAAGCCGGGAGCTGACAGCTTCAATCGGCTCCAACAGGAAGGTTGGGCTGGTCATGTTTTCTAACTCAGCCAGGTGTTAGCTGAATGTAGGGGGGGTCTTGGCCAGACCTGAGCATTCGTTTGATCTTCCTTTCTTTCACTTGCTCTATTTTGAGCTCTTCCCTTTGCCTGTCCCGTCTTGTGTCAAGGTCAAGAATGAGCTTGACTAAATCAGCAATTTCATTTATCTCTGGGAGATCATTAGCAGTCCTTCTCCCTCCCCTCCCCAAATAAATCTTAGGCACTGGTGCAGAAACAGCAGTGGTTCCAGAAGCCGGGCACTGGACAGCCCAGATATGAAAAGAAGGAAAAAAAGCATATTCTTCCATAAATAAAACCTTTGTACTTCTCCGTTCCATCCTATTAATGTATATTAAATATCAAAACACTGTGATAACCCTCAAAAGCATAAAGTGCTTCCACATTCACAAAAAAGCACTTAGAACATGTTTAAAATTTAATTTTCTCACTACTGTAGTAGAAGCAATTTCCTAAAAACAACAAGAAAAATCATGATAATAACTTTTTCCTTTATTGTCGCCTCTTTGTTATTAGCGCACTGACCATGTGTTCATGTGTGTCCTCATGCTTATGATAGTTGGCCAGTTTTCAACAGATGACTCTGAAATCAGATCATCAATATATTGGGGAATTAGATTTTTTTAAATGGGTATCTTCACTTGGTGATAGCATTTTGACTTCAGCTGTGTTATGCTAGTTTGAGTGAGAAAATGTCCCTTAAAACATAAATGTATTGCTGGCCATCCAAGATATGGCACAAAGCATTAGACTGGTCAAGGTTGAAATTTCCTAGATTCCTTTAGATGAAAGATGAATCTGATTTCTGGAAGATGTTGTTTTGTTGTTTTTGTTTTCTTTTGTTTTTTTTTCTGGTTCTTACAACCAGATTTCAGACTTCTCAGTTTAATCAGATAAATTTAACATTTCCCTATTTACAGTAAAGTCTGCTCTGGCCTCTGTGAAATGAAATCACCACTGAAGTAAAAGGTGTAGTTGGATAATAACAGACAACTGGTTAATAATGCTCAATAATATTAAGGACAGGAAACAATAAAGGAAATTATATCACTTGATAGCTGTAGTCATAATGATAGGGTGAGGAGTTTTTTTTTAGTTTTAGCCTTTTTTTTTTTAACAGGAACACTATAATAGGAAATGCTTGCATCCTTTCTTCTTAATGATGTTAAACACTTCAGTTATTTTCTTTTTCCTTGCCGTTATCTCTGATCCAAAAGTCTCCTCAAAAGAAATTCAACTCTAGAGAGAACAAATATTCTGTTATATTCAGCAAAATTGTAGCTATAAAACAGTAGAGAACTGACAGCTGAGAAGTTACACTTTATGAGAGTGATAACAAATGAAGTGCAATTCCATTGAAAAATATTTAAAAAAAATAATTTTCAGTGGTGCTAACTAATATAGTGGCAAGACATTCCAAATAGGGAGACCTAAAAGTTCTGTTACATAGTTTATTAAGACAATATTCCTGTCTTTCAAAAGAGATTAATACTAAAATAGAAGGCTAATGGTGGGATGTGTTTCTTTCAGGAGAAAATTTAACTAGACAGTATAAGGAATCACATTAGTCAATATCTTGCCTGATCTACTCTCTGGCTCTGTAGTGCACATCTGATTTTCATTGCATTGCCATAAAAAGAACTTGGCATGCAGGTCAGTTGCTGGCCAGGTGGCAAGTCCACAGGGTAATTTCCAGAGGGGATGTTTTTTTCTTTTGATATAATTCTTTTTAAAAACTAATTTCCTTGTATTGTGAATGTGGAGCTATTTCATTGATACATGTAGCCAAAGAGCATGAAACAGAATGCTTGCTGTTTCTGTACTACTCATTTCCTGCAGGGTAAAAGAAATTTAGCTTTCTTTCTTAATGAGAGTTGGTGACAATGACAGTGCACAACGTTATTGCTAGATATTTCTAAACGAGCATTATGGTTATGCACATTGGCACTGGTAATCCTATAAATGCTAATTACCAATTTGTTAATAACAAATTAGAATTTTCTGCATTCTCTTTTCATATGTAGATTGAATTGGTGTCTACTGTCATAAAACAGGTAGATCCTCAGAAGGTTTCAGAAATGCATGTTGGTCTGAAAGAGTAGGTGATTGGTTTCTGTTGCATGCTGAAAAATTTTATTTGCAGTTTTTGCTATAGCATGCAAATCAGTTACTGAAAAATGTGCACATAGTACACACATTTCTAACATCTTAAAGCATAGTTCCTGGAACAGTGAAGCTGTGATGAGAAGTTATTCCAATGATGAAAACAGCTGTAAAACGCAGAACTGTGAAGGTAATGCTGTTTTATTTAAGAGACAGTTACTGAAATCTGTCTTTGTCTCCTTCCTTCATTATATCCACATATTGCTGCACATTGAATAGCCTAAAATGTATAATTCATGAATCTTAAGATGGGTATGTGGGGAGGACGAGGCTACTCTACAAGCAAATTTCCTCTGCTCTGTACTGTTCTGGGAGACGCCCATGCTGCTGTAGCTTACTCCAAATATGGTTGTATTAACCTGCAGCATGCATCACTGCAAGCATCCTGCCTTGCAGTTTATCTTCATAAAACAGACAAAGTGAATTGAAGCAAGGAGAGAGAATCAGGTTTTGCTCTGAATTTCCTTGTTTCTTCACGACTTTACTCCTCTAGCCTAACATGCATGCCCAAGCTGAATATTCCTGTTGTAAAACTTTGATTATTTCTTTGTGACTAGCTAGATCATGTGTGTATTTTTCTGAGAAGTTTTTTTTCATTATTTCCTATTGACTGTTGTAATTTTCCATGATTTTTTTTTCCATGGAAAAAATACTGAGCTGTTTAGTTTATGAATATGCAAGAAAGTTATGGCTGATTTACTCAGTCTGACCAACAGAAAGAAAAAAACATGCAAAGAGATGAAGAATGATGCTCTTCTGTGGAAATTTGCACTGCTGAGAGCAACTGCTCTTGCTTCCACAAAGTAGATCTGAGTGGGCTCAGAACTGGTTCTTATTTTAGACTACAGCTGACTATTAAGAGTAGTCATGACCTTGGAGATACAGCATGTGTTAGCAGTTACCGACTTGAGCATTAGAAGAAGGTAGTTCCAGTCACCTTCTTAATAGAGTCCTTTTAATTCTTTTGCAGTTTAGGGCAGGAACAAACTGTGAGGCCTGGTCAATGACCCATGAATCTAGTGAAGATTCACCCACTGACCTGCAGTTAGCAATGATTCAAGCTTTTAATGATTCTATATTTTTTCACTCTTTTCACGTTTTCAATCTTTTATTTCTATCTTCATATCAGATCAGTAGAATCCATCTGTTAAAGCTAAATACAGTGACATGAGGTCTGAAAAGGTCAGGAGCAGAACAGATTTCTTTCCTCCAGATGGAAGCTTTAAAACAACAGGGAATAATTACATATAAATGCAAGAATGCTCAGGTAACTGATCGGATTTTATCTGCCTGATCCTTGCATGTTGCGAATAGAAGATCGACCTGTCCCTGAACTCTCTTGGCAGCTTCACGGAATGACTTAAACGAGATCAGCTAAAACGATTATACTGGATGGGTTTTAATGATTAGTCAAACCAATTTATCAGCTTGTTTCTCATTGGTACTTTCATTCCACCACGATACACCGGCTGACTTTACAGACTGGCTGCATCTTGTTGACAAAACAGTTTAAAATTTTGGAGGTCTCGCTTTTGAGTTTAATTTATAAGTTGTTTGATAAAATACCTATGCATGTGATGTGCATGTTGTGATATGTCAGCAGTAGGCAGTCATTGAGTTAAGCTGCTGGAATTCTTGACTTTGTAAGGATGATTTTTTTTGGCAACATAAGGTTAAAACATTACAATGCTAGCACTGCAACAGGCTGAAGCCTTCCAGGCTCACAAAAACATCCATTGTAGTAAGGACAGAGTTAAATAGGGAAAATCTTTAATAAAATGAGTCTAAATATTCCCACCCTGATCTTGAGTATCTGGAAAGATAAGAATAAAAAAAACCCCAGAGTGCTCCATTGTTTTCATCTAAACTTTAGGGGGTCTGTTGAGGAAAGCGGATATTCCAGCTGAACATAATAGAGCAAATTCCAGAATGATTAGAGACTGCGATGTCTAATTAATTAGCTTTTGTGGTAGTTAATTAAGTGTTCAAGAGTAGTATATGAGGCAATAAAGTCTGCTTCTAGCATTTACCAGAGCCAAAGGTTATTTATAGGGTACTGATAGTGATGTAATTCTATTATACTGCAAAACTTGCATGGAAACATGTTCATTAATACGGTTTAAGATTTGTAACATTTTAAAATGTGAGAATCACAGTTAAGGCTATGGAAAAATCTCATAGTGAATACTTGGGCAAAATGACTATGTATAAACCCATGTTCTAAGTTACTTTCACAGATTTCCATCCCTGATATTTAAAATTCAACCTCACATCAGTAAAATGAGCATGACCTCACCCAAAGGCAGAAATAACTTCTGCCTCATAAAGAATAAAAATGGGATTTTTTTGCTATTCTTAGTAGCTTTCATGTTATATGTAAAAATAATAAAAATAAGCCAACAGGCTTTTCTGTAGGATTGCTTCTTAAATTTCTGAATCTAAACTTCTGGGGTTTTTTAGTGATTCCCTGCTGTTTGAAGCTGTAAAAGCAATAAGACTTGTAAATATAAACCTTCTGGGCATCTCCAAGACTTTTTTAAGATTGCTTGGGTTATCACTGTAAAATCCTTGATGCAAGTTTTGAATTTCTTGCGTGTATGCAGTAAGCTGAAAACACTGAATATTACTTGTAGCAATTTAGATGTCACTATTGACTATTCACTGTTGATGAGCTATCTTTCAGGTTTTATTTTAGTGGGATGATAGTAAGCCGGCTGCATAACTTCATGCACGTAGCCACTTTATTTGACAGCAGGATTGGGTGCAGGTAAACAGTCCTAGAATCTAAGTTGAGTCTCTGTATGGACAAATGGAAAGAGGGAGATTCTGACTTAGATGTTCTTCATCCTTAATCTTCCTGAGGAGAACCAGGTCAGATACATAAGGCCCCCTGCTCTCTCCAGAAGAGTCTTTTGCATGTAGAACAACAGATTGCACCAGTGTTTAGTGTCTTTGCATTTGAACCTCTATGGAGTGTGCAGCCACCATGTTCCCAGGACCCAGTTGTGAGTGGGCTGAGTGCCAGCCCCAACACGATGCTCTAATGCTAGCTTGCTTAATAGGGTTGCACATTGGATGGCACACTTGGGTCCTGAAGGGACAGAAGGCAGAGGTCTACAGGGAAAAAGAACAGGAAGAAATGAAGTGGATGGAAAGAGCAAATCAGGTGTCCATCACCCTACAGTGACTTGTATGGAATGGGTAAGTGCTAATAGGTGATACCAATCCTGTACCTTTTCCATACAAAGCCTTTCCCAAATATGCATGGTTTTTCCATTTCTCTATCCAATACAGAAACTGCACAATGTTCCCTTTTCAGTTACCTATCTTTTTATTGAAATCTTCTGAAGCTTATGGCAATACATTTCTTTTCTTCTTTTTCTATTATTCACAGTTAAAGACTTGTACTGTATCTCCAAGCCTTTCTGATAGATTCCATAGAGAAGAAAATGATTCAGGGGAAAAATCTTTGAATGCATTTTTTTGAAAAATATTAGGACTAAAGCTACCTTAAAACTCCCTGCAGGTTTAATGAGAGTGCCTGTTAAATTTTCTGGGCATAGAAGAATAATTTGCTAAACAAAATCCCTGCAATCGTACCTTGGTTGCTATCTTTTTTTTTTTTCCTTTAAACTTCAGAATAAATGAAAAATTGATCTGTATGGTCACTGAAACATTAAATTGTCTTATCTGTCGCTTGTTCAACATTGGCTTCTTAAAAGGGAAAACAACAATCACAATCAGCAGTTTCTCAGTGCCTAGAAGAAAATAGAAGCTATAAATGGACAGATGAATTATGTGCTTCCAGTGGTTTTCAAGGGAAGCATTTACTGAGGGAGAAAATTGTTTTAATCTTA
The DNA here is from genome assembly GCA_013399135.1 of Heliornis fulica. Lineage (NCBI taxonomy): Eukaryota > Metazoa > Chordata > Aves > Gruiformes > Heliornithidae > Heliornis > Heliornis fulica. The sequence continues at coordinate 133,681 of VXBZ01007594.1, read as the reverse complement.
TAACAACTAAGGAGTGTAGAGTTTGTAAAAACATGGAACACCTACACATAAACTTAATTTTTGTTGCATAGGAACATATACAAAGTAGCTTTCAACAAAAATGGTTGGGGAAACAAGCTCTTTCATTGTTTGGTATGCTATTTTATATCTTTAACAAATCTCTCTGAAGCACTCAGGGAAACCTAAACACAGTGGGCTAGTTGAGTGTTCAGCTGTTATAGTATTAAAAAAAAAGAAAAAGGAGTGAATCTTCTTTAAAATGAAAATAAGTATAAATTTGGGTCATGTGGTGTGTATCCTTTCTTATTTTGAAAGAATAGAGGAAAAGAATAGGAGGAAGCTAGACTCAAACCCAAACAAAGAGCAGTCTCTGCATTCTTGTTTTTCATTTCCCTGCCCTGTGTTTAATTCTAAATTTTGCTAATGATCCACTGAAGCAAAATACAGAGTTGCAAACCTGCCTGTAGGAGGCATGGATATCTTCTTTCTTTGATTAATTACTCATAGCCATTAGGGCACCCTCTTCCTGGTTTTCTCTTGTCCAGTTGTTTTGAATTCAATAGCAGAATGAAACTAAATAAATTTTGGGAAGGGACAAAATCAGAAAGCATTCAAGAATGAAAGTTTTCATTCTCTCTTGAGGAAAATAAGTAAATAAAGTACTGGATATCCAAAATACCATAAATTATCAGTTAACAAAGACAGAAATGTAATATCTGAATCCTTTATTATAATGGCAACATAGTAGGAATCATATCATAGAAACATAGAATTGTTAAGGTTGGAAGAGACCCTTAAGATCATCCAGTCCATATATAATGGGAATCATAGTAGGAACCTGATCCTTAAACTATTCTTTTGACTCCAGGTCTGGAAGCCAGGTACTGCTGAAGACAGTTATGCCTGTTATTGGTATTGTGATAATGTCCTCAACAGTATAATAATGAGATTTTCTTATGTTTGTCCTCTGTGCTGGTGTGGGAGAACTGCTTTACCTACTGGAAATGCTGGGGGCAGTGGGGAGGGAGAAGAGAAAGTTTGTTGAGGACAAGGAGGTGAGAATGTTCCTTTGGTTTTAGTTCCAAAGTGCACAAAATGGGGCAAAAAGGCAACGTGATATATAGAACACAGATTTTTGCAAGAAATGAGTTACCTGCCAAACATTTCCAATGACATTTTCCCTTCTAAATGGAAGCATGTGGATGCATTATTCAAAACTGGACCAGAAATGTAGATTCCATAGTGTCTGCCATTGATGTTAATGTAGATGTGTAAGAACAGCTATTGGTAGAGCTGTGAGCAAAACCTAAAAAGAACTGAACTGGTGAGATTGTTCTTAGAAGGGACATTTTATGCTGGAGAACTCCTTAAGATTTCCTAAACCCTTCATGCATTCAGGGTATATCCTTATGTACAGCCAAAATGACCAGCTAGTGCCCATCTGGTTTGTTTTGGTGAAGCCAATTTGTGGGAGGTGGGTACAGCCTAAGACTGCACTTCTACAACCACTTTGAAGACCAAGTTCAGTTCCTCAACCATTAGTGAAATAACTGTACCAAAAGCTGCTTGAAGCTGGTGGTCACACCTGTGAATGTGTTTGTGTTGTTCCAAAGGCAGTGAGTGGAATAGTGTAGGTGAAATGTGGCAAATAAAATCAAGGAGTTGTGGGAAAGGCTCAAGTTCCTGGATGGAAACTGATAACTAGGGATTCAGACCTCCTGTGGAATTTTGACAGCTGTTATTGCTCATGAATGCCCAGGTTCATTTGACCATAGGAAAAAGAAAGGGTAAACAGTGTCTGCAGGGGACATTTTTACTGCTGTATTCAGCAACGGTATTGGAAAATGCTGCAACCTAAAGAAAGAAGATACATGTTCTGTTCTGCACAACGTTATTGCTGATAATTGCTGATATTCTACTATAGAAACTTAAGCAAGGGGTTAATTCATGACATTTTTCATGCATTTTTTCTCACTCACTGGGGGAACCATTATTCATACCTACCTGTCTGAACATACTTTGAATTCTTAAAGTATTTCATATAATCCTAGAATGGATTGGGTTGGAAGGGACCTCAAAACTCACCCAGTGCCACCCCCTGCCTTGGGCAGGAACATCCTCCACTAGCTCAGGTTGCCCAAAGCCCCATCCAACCTGGCATTGAACCCTTTCAGGTCCAGGGGCAGCCACAGCTTCTCTGGGCACCCTGTGCCAGAGCCATCCTACCCTTACAGGGAAGGATTTCTTCCTTATATTTATTTTGTATCTTTCCTGAAACCTATATATTTTACTCTTTCAAATTTCTTATCTTTTCTATGACACACTTACTACCTTTTATGAGGGATAGCAAAACTTAAACATTCCATATAAAAGATTTTAGTATTAATTAGTACTTTAAGTTCTAGACAGAATGTCTCATTGGGATGTATCCACTGTCACATACAAAATACCATTATTATTATTTAAATTGTATCTGAAAATGTAGGATATGGTGGACTGTATACTGTTTCTTATCTTTTTTTTTGTGTGTGTGTTTGCACCTCAAGATGTAGTGAAATAAGAAAAAAACAAACAAAAATGCACAAAGAAGATTTTCCAGCCTAGCAGATATTTAGGGTTCAGTACATAAAGAATAATGTAATTGCACATTGCTGATACAGAGCCAAGCAATGTAATAGGAATGACCGATCTTTAAGATCAGAGTCCTCCTTACATGTAAGGACTGTGGTTTTCATGTCTAGTGAAAGATTTAATGCTTTAAAGAACAGATGTCTGTGTTCCAACAAATACAATAGTCTAAACAATTTATAGTTGTTTGTAGACACTCTGCCAAAGGGAGTTCTTCTGTGAAATAAACAGTAAGATACTAGTTATTGTAAAGGCACAGACTAGTTTTTCTTTACCCTTGTTTTACTCTATTTCTTTGGCTTTATTTTTGAGAAAAACTGTTAAAATGTGCTAATTTATAATGCCTCTGTTAATGCAGCACTATTCTTGGTTCTATGGAAATGCCACAGAGGATCATGTGCATCAGTGGAAGCCTGCTGCATCCATCAGTGTGGAATAAATGGTACATAAGACTGTGTGGAAGCTCTCTACGTAGAGGTATTTCTCAGTTCTTGGTCTGCCTTAGTGTAGTTCTAAAGGTGATGGAAAATCAGGCCAGAGAAAGAAATATTAGGAAAACCTGAAATTGTTGCTAGCAAGACTTTCAGTGAGATGCAGTGGGAGGGTTGATTATGAGGAAGGGAATTAAACACGTGAAAGAATCTAGAAAAATCAGAGTTTGTAAATAACTGCAGCCTTGAGGCTTTTAATATGTCAGTCACTGGCCTTCTCCACTGAGAGCAGCTAAAATGTTTAAAATGCTTTTTTTGGGTAGATGACATTTAAAACCTCAGCAATGAAATACTGGCCTTTTTCATTTTAAGTAACTGCATACAAATATGTGTTTATGAAATGTAATTTTTGATTGCCACAAAGAGAGACTCATAAGTAGGCATAAATCAGTTCACAAATGTTACCCTCACCATAAGTACTTCCTTATTTCCTTTATATTCTGTAAATCAAAGAGGGAAAAAAAGAAAAGATCAGAATTCATGTGGTTGTTTCTATGTCTTCAAGAGCTGACCGATAATAGTATAAGGGTTGACAAAAGATTTTTGAGGAAATATCAGACAGATCTCTGAGTTCTCATTCTCTCTCTCCAGGAGAAATTTATTGAGAAAGCTAAGCCTATAAATACAGACCTCTTAAGTCTCTGGTCTTCAGACATGTGAGATTCCATGTGCTGGGGCACACACTTCTGTGCTAGGTTAGGAGATGTGCGTACGTCCAGTCATTAAAGAGCTGAATCCCGCAGGACACAGCCTTGAGAGAGGAGCATGGGTTATGGCAGGGCTCCTGTCAGTGCTGGGTCCTGCTAAACAGCACATTCACCAGCTGCAGTGCCAGTACCATGACCTTTCCTCTGCTCCTTGACCCACACATCAGATGCAGCTGGTCAAATAAGCACAGGCCAGACTGACCACCTGCATCTGATGTGTGGGATCCAAAAGTGGCAGAGAAGCCACGGAACTGCCATATAAAAACATGCAATGCTGGCAGTGACAGTGTGATACAAAAGAATGAGTCAGTGCATGAGACTTGACAGGTCTGCTTTATAGCACAGCTGGGGATTCACCAGATCCCACAGCACAGGGAGTGGGAAGGGAAGTGCTCTGTGTGCTGCCAATTCCCCCTCTTTGCAGAACAATCCTTAGAAGTCTGTTTCTGCGTGCATAACTTACCAGCCTACCTAATGAGGTTTGCACCACAAACACCACAGCTAAATTTGTCTAACAGATAGTGCAGAAAGCACTTTAGCCTAAGAAAACGTGGTTTTTAGCCTCTTCTCCATTTATTTCACAGAGAGCTCTTGTTAAGCGTTCAGGTTTTGAGTCAATGTTATCAAAGCTACATGTTTTGACAGGTTCTCTCCTGTGTGTGTGTATATGGAAAGGTTCTTCATGTACCTCCTAAGTTGAGAGATATAATTTGAACAGAGAAAATTATGGTTCATAAAGTGCTCTTGTTAGGTGACATGACTATGCTTAGTCCACTGCAGGACAGCCTACACAGAGAAATGCATATTTCCATACAAATTACAGTATACTGCAGCCAAGAGATCAATTAGAATGTCTGCGACCAAGAACTCTCAAGTGTCTCCATTCAGTCTGCCATTCAAACGAGACGAGAAATGCGTTCAATTGGTGTAAAGAATTTGAACTCTTTCAGGGAATGTGTAGAGACTGCTGGAAAGTGGCATTCCCTGCAGGGTGGGACTTGCAGATTCTGTGAGATCCAGCAGGGAATTTTAAGGGTTCTGTAACCTAACATTTTGTCTCCCATTGAGAGAAAAATTGCAGAACCTGCTGAATATTGTGGAAAGAACGAGGATTTTCCATTGGTCGGATGTAACTGGCTATGCTGGCTCTATCATGGGTTCTGTCAGGCAACTTGATCATCTTAAATCTGTGCTGTATTTCCTTTGCAAGCTATGTTGCAAATACAGCACCAGCACCTCTGGGGTTGAAATGCAGGTCTTCTGGAATGAAATGTCACAGAAATGAAACGGTCTAACAGTTAACAATGCACAGTAACAGTTCACAGATCAAGACAGGAAATTCAGGTTTAAAAAGCCTTGAAAATGTAGAAGTGTATATTTTACAGGGCAGCAGAATATGATATTGTCTACTCTTTTGGTAACTGCCTTAAGATATTCATTTGACCAGAAGTTGTCAAAAACTGTGTTTAGCAATTCAAAATGTCTACCTTTCATCAAGATGATCTAAGATCCCTCCCTTTGACTGGAGCTGTAAAGTTCAATTCTTACTCAAGTCAATGAATGACTTCAGTAATACAGCAGCAGAATGCAGAAGACATGAAAGCTATCCCAGCTTTCACTCGGTAAAAGTCCTTTCAAATCATTGAAATGTGACAGAATGTAAATATTTAAAATACCTCTGATATTTCTGTGTAATGTAGTTATATAGCAGTTAATAACATTCTAAATAGCTTATACTTTAAATAGTGCAACATTCATACATCTTGTAGTTGTCTTTAAATACAGAATTTCTGTAGTATTTTTTTTATTTTGATCACTGAGTGGTTTCAAATATTTTTGCTTTATTTTAAACAATCATGCTCCTCCCAGCAATTAGTGAAACATTTTTTTCCTGGCTAGCTTTTCCCCTTTAAAATATCCTTTGGCTGTAGGAAAGGTATTAAACTTCATAGAACAATTTCTTGTTATAAAGGTAGTAATTAAAAGAGAGCTTTTATTAAGAGGCAGGATTTCTTTCATTCATGATTCACTAAGGGTTTCCCCAGGCACAGGATTGGCAAAGTAAGTCTCATAAATTGTTGTGAAGTGGCAGAGTTCCCTTTGGAACTCAAAGGTCTGAATTCTCTGATAAGGTTTTTATGTTGGTTACTGTCCCAAGAGTTTCTTAGTTTTTAGGATGTCTCCTCCTGCTCATTTTGGTGTCGGCTTGCAAAAGAGCTATTTGTAATGATGGCATAACTGCTGGGTGTCTGATTTTGATCCTTAACGTCTCCTGTCACCTGTATGCGGTAGATACCTTGGTGAGTTGATGCTGCTGTAGAGTGCCCCGGTTCTTTGCCATCCCCTCCCCACGGCTGTTGGGCTTTGGTCATTATACAAAGCAATAGGACGCCCTCCTCTGGATTTCTGCGTCCGGCTGGATTGCTGCCTCTGGCTGCACGTCCGTCGTACACAGCATGGACCAGAAACAGTGAAACGGGGGAAATGGGAGGGATGAGGGTCTTTGAAAGAGGCCTTTATATTTTATGGAACATAATAGAAAGTGATGTAGTACAGTGTATGGCATAAGATGTTGAACAGCCTATGAGATACGCCGGTGTAGCTGTCTGCCCAGTATTACAGCTAAAGGCTGTGCTATGAAAAATGGAAACTGAATACATGCAACTAATGTAAATTTATAAGTCTGTGTATATAAATTTAGGCATATAAATGAGTTTTACAAGTTTAAGCATAGGTGTGTATATATAAGCGCCAGTAGGAAAGCAGATTTTATTTTTATTAACTTTAGATCAGAAAAATATTTATTACTACTTCCAGGACATAATGTAATTGCATTAATGATAGAGTCAGGAAGACTTTTTTGCATGAACGTGTGATAACAAATACCTGGTATGAGGTTTGAATGACATCTTCTCCAAGCAAGTTGCCTATTGGAAAGTAACAACCGAGTGTCCCTTAGAGATGCTGCTGCAATCCTTGTGAATAGAAATAAAGACAGCCTATTAAAGCAAGCTGTTGCTCGCTCACTGTGCAGTAACACCTATGAGTCTGTACCTGTGACAGCCTACCATGTCAAAGTCTTAAAAAGTACCACACCAGTGTGATACAGAATGACAGCAGCACTCCTCGGGTCTTGATTTTAGGGCTCAAATTTAGGGCTTGATTTAAGGTTCAAAACCTTAACAGTCTGGATGCAGGAGTGGAATTTACTGTAGCTGAGCTCTTCTCCCTGGATTCAGTGACATGCTGTGTGGGAATGGTTCAAACCTGTGCCAGGGGAGGTTTAGACTGGACATTAATAAGGAGATTTTACTGAGAAGGTGGTCAAACAATGGAATGGGTTTTCTTGAGAGCTGGTTGAAGCCTTTCAGGGTTGGAGGCATTTGGACAATACCCCTAATGCCATACTTTAACTTCTGGTCAGTCCTGAGGTGCTCAGGCAGTTGGACTAGATGAGTCCTTTCCAACTGAGACTGTTCTGTTCTGTTCTGTTCTGTTCTGTTCTGCTCTGCTCTGCTCTGTTCTATTCTACCATCCTAGATAAAATGCTGCTTACAACTTTCCTGGCCAGCATTGACTTTCTAGCACCATGAAACCAGGTTATTTTTTTTCTTTAAAAAAAACCCCACAGGATTAGCTATTAAAAATAAGATTCCAGGGAAGAAAAAGAAACAGAGTTTCTTCTGCCACCCACTTACCATTGTCAATAACCAGGACCTTGCATAAGTGTTTCAAAAGAGGAAATGTGAATGCTATGCTCAGGGTAATCAAAATGTTGTTTTCTGTAATAGAGAGACAAAGTATGGTCTCACTGTTCTATATGTTGAAAGATCAATCAGCAGACATACTAAGAAGTCTGCCCTTTCACTCTTTTCCCCTGAATTTAAGATTCTGAAGAGATTACCTTTTCTAGTACAGCTCTGTCTAAGACCACAGCTCTGAGCAAAGAACACAAGACCATGAGAAACTTCCAGTGGGTTGTCACATTGGAATCCATAGCTGAATACTTAGGGTTAAGACAGCAAGGTATTGTTAGAAGATAAAGGGTTGAGGGAATGACTGGAAAGCTGCTTGCTCTTTCTCAAGTCAGAGAAGCAACTTAATAAAGTCATGTGCATAAACACACCCACATATATGTAATAATATAGTTATTTCAAGAAATCACCCCTTTTGAAGCAATTAAAGAAAATGGAAGGATTGCAGTGGTCTGCATTTGAAACAGTCCATTATTAAAGTAAAGCAAAACAAAACAAAAACCCCAGTTATTTTTAAATAATTTTATTGAACATTTTAAACTCTTCTGTTTTGAAGGGGGAATCATATTATTTGTTTCCTTTTTTAAACTTTAGATAAATAGCCTAAAAGCATAAAGTATTATTACAATAACAGAAATTAAAGCTATGAAATATCTGCAGAAACATTCTAGCAGTTTTGCATCTTAATAATTACTGTCGTTGATACGCTGAACCACACGATGGCAGTGTACTGTTGGATAAAGACGAGGAGTCCTCTAAACTTGTCTTAAAGCCAACTTCACAGATTATACTTTTACCTAGTGTTACAGAAACTTTTGTCTCTTAGGGTCATCGAATACTAATTTTAGCACAAGAAGGATTTTCCCAAGGATGTGGTTAAATATATCCAGTAAAAAGCTCGTTGAAAAATAGCACAAGCTTTTTTCCTATAAACCCTTGAGTATGAGGGTAGTTTGCAGTCAACAGATTCTTGATTCTAGACTCCATGACCTTGGGAACAGTAGCTCATCTTTGGATGCCTAATATAACTCTATGTTTCCACTGCTGATGAAGCCAGTATTAAAACTGTTGCAGTCAGTGAGAATTGGGTTAGCCTTATAATTAGGGACAGCAAAGAAAGATCACAATTTTAATGTGTTTTATAAGAAGCACCACAGAATGGCCTTTGAAGGGTCACTTGGAAAAGTCTGAGTCAATGTGTGTGACCTTCTCTGGAAGAAGTCTATTGCCAGGATGTATGGAGCTTCTGACCCAGTCACAATGGGGTGTTTTTCCCAATCCTTCCCAGTCAGGCCCACTCTGACCTCTAGCAGTCAACTGATGGGATCCCCCGTCACCCCAGAAATGCAGATGGATTCTGCCCCCTAATAGTTTGGTGTTATCAGAGTACACTGGGCACCAGGTGTCTGCTGAATCTTGGTACTCTTGTGGATCCGATGTACCAGGCCATCAGATCCACACAGTCCAATAAATGTGATTGTCCCTTCCCTCCACCTGGCTGGAGGCAGAGACCCTCTAATCTTGCTCATCATATTTGCTGTTTACTTCTTGCATAAAAAGAAGTCCCTTCAAGAGGATCAAAGGAACAATTACACAGTCTGGTGGTCTGCCTACTGGAAACTGGTCCAGCATTTTCCTGGAGGAATCTTTCACTCTTTTGCCTTTAAGCTCATTTACTCGTGCTCAGAGGGTTGAGGTAGGTTTTCCATCTTACTTCCTCATGTCTTCACCATGGTCATGCAGATAAAACCACAGGATGTCTCATGGTGTATACTTTTTTAAGCTCTTTCTGGAGCAGGGGAATACCTACTTCTAATGGCTGAAATCATGGTCTGCACTGGTGGGCAGTAGGACATGGCCTCTTGGAGTTGCTGGACCTCTTAAGACAACTTCTTCACAGCAGAGATGAGGGCAGAAGAAAGCCTTTGTGTTGATGGAATTGGGCAGCCACCTCACCAGCTGTTGGTGCTTCTTCCTTTCCCTAGTCCATTATAGCCAGTGAGATTGTGCTCCACACAAATGTAGACCACATGGGTTGGGTAAGTTGGACTTCATCAGGATCAGTGGGGAGCTGCAAATCATCAGGGTCACAATAACCATCTCTTGCATGGCTACTCCCCTGAGTACTGGATACCTCACTCCTTGGTTGCCCACTTCCCCAGCTGACACACAACATCCTTACTGAACACTTGATAGATGTTGCCAGAGGCTGACAGCTTGAGACTTTTCAATGCTCCTTGTCGATGCCCCCTTCTCTGGACAGGGATCCCAGCAGCTTGGCCTCCCAGCCTTCTAATTCCAGGCTACTGGCACCATTATCCCAGCACCAGAGCAGCCAGGAAATGATGTGCTCACCCAGAAGGCAGCTGAAATCTTTTCTCATATCTCTCAGCTCACTCAAGGACAGGGATTGGGTGATGACCTCCGGTACTGCCTCTTCTTCAGATTCTCACAACAGTCTTGGTTCACCATTGTATGTCACTAAATGGACCAATTTCTTTGTGTATTTCTTCTTCTGTATAGGGGCAGCTGGTATTGGTGCTGGTTGGCTTTCTGAATCTGCTACAGGGTCCGTCCCTGAAGTTTGAGTGGCAATAGCTTGTTTTCAGGGTTAGAGGAGCTGAGGTCTGAGTTGTCACAATGTCTGTCACAGGGGTTAGAGTAGCTGCAGTGCCTATAGATCTGTTTTTCTTTTCTCAGTATTTGCTTATACCCTCCCATAAACTATGCCACCCCTGACCCTTCAACCCCAGGGAAGATCTATATTCTTAAAACAATTTCTGTAACACATAAAACCAGAAAAGCATTCAGGAGAATGAGCAACAGACTCATTGGTCTGAACATTCCAGGGATAGTCAAAGTTCTCAAAAAGATGGTGTAACAAGCCTGAAGGAAAAAGGGGAGGAGAAAGCATCCCCCCCGTCTTCTCCATAAATTGAATACAGTTGTTAAGCAGTGATATGTTGCCCAGTAAAAAGTGCCATGGACAAATACCATCTGAGGCTCACAAACACCAATGGTGTCTTGGTGTTACACCAAGTGTAACAGATGGTGTTACACCATCTGTTATGCTGTATGATGTCATAAATTGACATCATACAGCATAACAGACTCAGAATCCTGACTCCTCTCCCCACAGGGATAAACAACACAGCAGGGGTTACATAAAGTGGGTGGGGGTTCACAAACCAGAACCAGGTGGTCAGACCTGGTCATCATCATTACCATCACCTCCTTGAACAGCAGGGTGAACATGAGGAGTCCCTCTTATAGGGGCTCATTGATGTCTGGTGGTGTAGAAAACAGCCCAGGCCAACTCAGCTCACCTGTGCTGGGGAAGTCAGCTCTGTCCTGGCCAGAACCAGGACATGTGGAGAAAGAGGCAGCAATAAACTCACTGGCAGATAAGGAGAAATGGAGTGTCTGAGTGCTTGGAGTCTGATCTGTCCTCAGAGTCAATTAGTGATAACTGCTAATCTGAGTGTTTCTTGGAAGCTAAGTTTTTGTACATGACCTTTTGCCTTGGTCATTAACTACCAAGTCAAGCACCCTCTGCATTAGTCCTGGCTGGTCCTGCAAAGCAGAAGAAAGGGGGTGGTGGGAAGTAGAATGATACTGCAAAATTGGTCTCTCCCATTTATTTATTTGTTCTAAGCTATCCCTATCCATAAACCACAGCATAGAGGTAAAACAATTGCAAACAAAGTAAGGAAAAAGTGTGTCAGGGTTTCAAATGGGAAACAGCTCACCCCTCCCAGCCCACGTTGGTTGAATTTTAACTTTGTTCCAGTGTGTAAGGAAGGAGTTTTGCAGTGTGGTTTGATAGTCAGTTGAGTTCTGGTGGATGAGGGGCAAAACAAATTCCAGAACCAGGACTCTGTCCCTACCCTCTTCTGAACAGAGAGCTGTTAGCTTAAGGTCTCAGCTGCTGCAGGGCTAAGTGAGAGGGGCTGTTTCTGAGCAGACCAAATGGGTCATTTTGATGGAGATTTCCAAAGGTGGATAAAACATTTGACTTATATCTGCTGGGTTTTGGAGTTTAGCTTTCTTTAGAAGCTGTAGAAAAATCCCATCTTTGTGGTTTTTACAGACAATTCTGGAAAGGCAGATGGTGATCAAAGAGCTTGCAGAGTTGCAGTCAATATTAGCTGTATGTGCAATATCTCACAGCGAATACCAACTGCTGGTCTCCAGCCAGTGGGATGTCAGTTGTGCAGCAGGACAGTTCATGAAGGTAGTGAAATGCTTGGGCCATGCCTTTCCTTGATAGTGCCTTGGGTCACTTCTAGGCTGGGTGAATAGCTGACAGCAGCAGCCCTTTTCTCCCTGATGTTATATCCTAGGTGACACCCAGCTATTTCAGAGTGGGTGACAGGCAAGCTCAGAGTTTTCCAGAAAAAAATGTTTTCAGCTGCCACATTGGAACAGTTCATGTGTGCCACAGGTAGTTCTGTGCTTGACTCCGAGGGATACTTAAGAAACCTGACATCCAGAGACAGGTTGTGTGGAGAACTCCAGTGCTCTGCTGCCATCTAACCCAAACTCTACAAATACAGACACAGAGTGACTTTTGACACTCTCAGTTCCCATGGACAATAATGGATCTATGCAGGTGCAACCAAACCAGAACTTCCTAGAAGCACAGACATGCTGTATGATTAGCTGCAATGTGCCAGGTCACAGCCATGTGATACAGGCAGAAGGTATATTCAGCTGGAAAAACTGGACACTAAAACAGTGAAACTTTTTGCCATGAAGCTCTTCTCTAATCTCAGAAAGTTCTCTCCTGTCTGTTATACCTCTTGATGCTTGCTTGTTATTTTAGCACCTTTTACAGACATATTATGTCAAAGAGAGATACATCCTTAAAATTTTACAGTAAATTTCTTTTGATTTTCCAAACATTGTTATTGGGTCTCAATCTTTAGATGTTATTTGCCAAGAAGTAGTTTTGGTTGATGGAGTTAAGTACCAAAACATGATTGCATTGCATAGCAATGAGGCTGGGGACCTCTTATAAGAACATTTAACTCCTGCCTTCCCTCATATCACCCCCAAAGGACTTATTTTGTTTGTTTGTTTCATGTTTCCAGCATGTCTGATGCCCATAAGGTCACCTTATTCAAAAGTCTCTGTTCCCTGTCTGCACACCACATCCAAATTTTGAAAAAAAAATAGTGGACACTGTTGCCTGTTTTCTCAGTGAAAAGTAGCCTGAGGACTACTTTCTAGGAAACTTCTGGAAAAATCAAAGTGTGATTATTTTTTTTTTTGTGTTCTGAAAAACAGACTTTCATTAAGAACCTTGTAGATAAATAGATTTAGGGCTACATACAAACAGATCCTGACTTCTTGATCACTTTTTCCTTTATATAAGAATGGCTCACAGGTACATGAAAATTTTCTTACACTGATGCCAAGGAAAGAAAACAATCTGATAAATTTCTAAAAAACTACACAAAACCAATAGTTCATACAATAGGATCCTTCCCTCTGCTAATATCATACAACCTTTATAGAATGTTTTTTTACTGTTTGCCCTGTATAAGTTTTGCCATCTGGTATGTTGAATTGAAGCTTTACCATTTTAAAGTAATTTCTGGTATTTCATGTAAACATTCATTTTCATTTTATCATCCTGTTACACTTTTTGTCATAGTAAAAAATTATCCCTCCCCACAAATCTAAACCCTGTATGTGTCAGATTCTTGTGAAAGTTTAGTTACACCCATGTTACTTAGCCACTACCTTCTGAAAGTAATTAGATATATACTGCCTTAATTGTTTTAAGGTACCTCAAGCACCTTAATCATTTGCACTCCTCTTGAATTCCCTCCAATTTCCCAGTAGGCTTTGTTACAGTCATCAATATCAGTAACAAGGACTTAATCCTGTTTCTTAATTTCCAAGTCACCTTACAGTAGCTCAAGACATAACATAGGACCGTGAAGAGAACACCAGGCCCAGCAAGAGATTAAAAGAGCAACATGAGCAACATGATTCTGAATAAGCTGTAAACTGAAAAAAAAAAATATAAACAAACAGAATACCAAAAAAACCAGAATGACAGCTGAGAAACCAGTAGAGGAGCCATCCAGAGAAAACACTGATGCTAGTATGTTTAATGGAAAAAACATTAAGAGTTTTCAACAATCTAAATCTGTGGGATAGTTAATAGTGTGTGTGTAATAAAAGTAAGGACAGGGCAATTTAACTGTGGATCCCAGCAAGGATATTTCAGCAGACATTTTCCAAAAGAAGGTGAGAATATGGGTCTCTTCTGTCTCTATGCTTCCAAAAACCCTTTCTGTGCAAAAAGGCAACAGAGAGCTGGTTGATGTAGGTTTTAACCGATGTTTGTTTATGCATATATTTTTGAATTAGACACAGGGAATCTTCCAAGTAAATTTAGGAAAGGTCAGATGCTTTTCACTTATGTGGAGCTGGAGACTATTAAATCCCTACAGTTATTTGAGGATTTCTTGCTTCTTCTCTCTGTCTGGCAGGAGTTTGCACGTGGCAAAAGCAGTTATTACCTGTCTGGTGCATTTCTTAGCTGACACTAGTGTTTCAAGTGGAAAGGTGAATAGTTTAGGTGACATGATGTGTCCTCTTTTTCACTCCCCAAGGTCCTAGGAACTACTGGAGTACGCAATTAGGACATCAGATTTGGAGCGTTATCAGAAGCAAAGAAAACAATCACAATTTAGCACAAGAAAGAATATGCAAGATTAAATATTGACTAATAAAAGTATTTATAAGGTAGCAATTCTATATTTATGGTACCTCTTCAACTTGTTTCAGCCATATTATACCTTCTATGATGTGTCTTCTATGTCTGTCATCTTTGACATGTTTGTGCTGCTCATCCTAATTCCAGTCTCCTGACATAGTTGGAACACATAAGTATTTTAGATCCTAACATTAAAAAAATAAAATAATAAGAAGAATGCTAGTTAAAACTAAATAATTAAAAATGAAAACTTTAAGCTGGTCCATCAAATCCAGAAATGAAGATGTCAGGGTAGACACCTATCTGTTAGATTGCTGCCCCTGAAACCCAAACATTTTGTTCTCAAAGCTTTCCGCAAGTGTTCACCTGCTGCAATGAACCTGTTAGCTGGACTGTGGGAATTCACTGTTATTTGCTTGGGCCTAAGTAAATATATCTCTTTCCTGTACAAAAGTGCTTTCAGTAATACCTAGAACATCCTCAAGAGACAGAGAATTTACTAGTATCATCCTTGATTTTTACACATCTGAGCCTCTCTTTGTGCTAACCTGTTGGCAGCTGCGAAGTGTGATTTGGGTGTGTAGCTTAGTGTGGTCAGGCTGGTGATTTTTTTGGCAATTTACTAGTAATTTCTTTGGGAATGCCCTCACTATTTGATATTACTGCAGCATGTCTTCTAGTTTCTTGGCTTATGGCATATTTATGGCTTGTTCATAAATATTCAGGATTCTTTCTGATTAAAAATGTTTGGTAGATGTTGGAATTAAAGTTCTCTCTTCTGGCCTTGAACACTACCTGGTGAGCAGTCAGGCAGAGTTGTGTGTCAGCAGAACTTTACCCAAGAGTTGTCTGATCTCTGTATCCCGTCCTGTTACATGAAAAGATGTCTCTAAATCACTGTTGTAATTGACTTTGAACCCTACTTGGTTCTTATACACCTTACATGACAGTATGAACCAAACACAGTATTCCAGGTGAGAGCATCATGTTTGACATGGATTTGTATCTGAGATAGAATTTTTAAATTATGTTCCTCTGTACTACTTAAACTTTTGCTTATTTCTTGGTAGCTGCTGAATGGTGTACTCAGCCATGACACCAAGTGTTTTTGTTGGGATTACTTTAGAAGTTAGTGGTGTTTACAGGTTGTACTTCTGGAAAAATCAAAGTGTGATTATTATATAAAAATTATTCCACCTGAAGGCATTTGTTTTCCTTGTGCAATGTTGGGATATTTTTTGTAATCTAAAATGTTATTTTTCTGCATTAAAAGTGTCTGATTTTGGTTATGCATCACATTTCACATCATTGTTGGTCTAAAATCCTGTCTTTGCGTTTCTGTAACATTGGGAACAGAACAGTGGATTTTCATTAGCTATGAGATAAGCACTGGTGGTGTGTTTCTAGAACTTCTGTCATAATATTTGTTTTGTACTTTGTGTGCCATGCATGAGGATGCTCCAAAAAGCAGGTGCAGTGAGAGTTATACTGAAAATATAGGAATATTTTGTTAGTGATTGAGTGCTTACAGCATCTTCTGTTGCTCTTGTGAGATGTGGGGACATGATCACAGGCTTAGGTTTTCTTAAGCAACCTTCTCAGCTTTTTGTGTAGGCTTCTGTTGATTGCTCTTGCATTTGGCTTCTGTGAGTGGTTTTGTTTCTGTTTTCAAGATTTGTGCAGTTCATTGCCATTGTTGGCAGTTGTGATTTTGGTTCCTAATTGGATCTATGATATGTGTTTAGGCCAGAAGGGGCAAATCAGTGATGTTTATCCCAAAATGCTACTGGGTTCAGGCTTGTCTGTCAACTCAGAGAGCATATGGTTGTTTTGCAAGGAGTTGATTTCCATTTTGTTCTTGCTTGTGTGTTTAATTTCCATTGGATTTAAAGAGGGTCATGCAAGGTTACTGAGGGACAAAACAACCACTGCACCAACAAAAATAGATGATGAGAATGGAGTTTCTGAAGATGATATTGTGCCGTTCTGAAGATGTCCTTGGCTGTTCCAGAATGCTTAGATAGCAGCAACTGCCAGGAATGCTTTTATCATCTGTGTTTGCCCAAGAGTCTGCAACCTTTCCTTTCAGATGCTGGCCTTACACAGTTTTCTGTGCCTCCGTCACCTCTCGAGTAGATTAGTGTGGTACATGTTATCTTGAGTAATACACTACAGTCACTGGGAACTTTGGCTGCTCTGGAAAGTAGCTGCTGCATCATTTAAAGAGAATGATTCAAGTGTTCAAAGTCCTGAACAGTTTGAATCCAGCCTGATTTTGAAATTGCCTGTCTGGATGACTTCTAACTGCAGAAGTTGATGTACGAGCAAGAGAACAGGTTTATAGCCTCACCCTTCTCTTCCTGACTTTAAACCTTCAGGGACTTGGATACAAGGAGTTAGGGAACCCTCATCCAGTGGATGTATTTAACTCACATCTGTTTCACCTTTTGAGCTTTTCATTAGTGTGTAATATTTTTCTGTTCTCATAGATTTTCCTGCAGAAATGATTTCAGAGTAGGAAGGAACGAGGAGCCTGTAGTGGGGAAATGCTGCCAAGAATTTGATTTTGACCTTTTTAGCAGAGGTCTGTAGGGGTGACATACCTGCTGGTTTGTGGGGATGGCTGTCAGGCCAACAAGTATGAAGTTGTGATCAACCTTTTTGTCTTACACTGCAAAAACACTTGTTAAGTTCCCCCTTGGTTACTTTACAGCCTAAATCCACATTTGGCTTCAGCTTTGCATCATAAGTCTATTTAATTTGAACACATAAATTAAATGTGGCATCTGCACAATACTGTGGTGTACATGTCAGGGTATGTTACACTGCAGAACCAAGCAGTGGAGACAGCCTGGCTAGCATTTTACCTGAAAACAAAGATATGCCTCCTCAAAGAAACCTCAGAGACCACCCTCCTCATACCCCTCTGCCATGGGCAGGGATAACTTACTACCACTAGGCCAGGTTGCTTCAGATGCTCAAAGCATCTGAAAGGGTCACATAGCCCTAGCAGAGAAAAGACACTTAAAGATACTTAAAACTCACTCTTCAAATCCTGAGGCATCAGCTGGAGCTGCAGGCAGCTTATTAGTTGTGAAAGAGTATTAGCATCTGCCAGTTGGCTGTAAATCAGGTACCTACAGGCTTAAAAATGTTCTATAGCAGGATTTTGAGAAAGCAGTGGTCCCTACCTGGTACACAAGGGCCTAAAACCAGACCAGTCCATCCCTCTTACCCAGTACCCCTGCTCAGCTGTACCAGTGGGAAGGGCCAGCCAAATATAGAAGCCTTACAGAAGACTATAGTGAGGAGATTTAGCAGTGAATTGAAATTATGCTTGTAATTGCTCATCTAAAATTGTATTTTTGTCTGTAAACTGGAACACATTGAGTGGGAATTGTGGCATGTATCCACCTAAAACTTGGTACATACCACACAAGATTTCACATATAAGTACAACTGCTTCCCTTCTTGGTCTGTGATAACTATGTATCCAGTCATTCAGAGTCCTTCAAATGGGAAATACCTCTAGGAAGACATGGTTTGAAGAGGACTCAAGGCAAAGAATTTTCTGTCTGGCAGAAATCCTCATAGTTACAGAGTATAAAATCTTTCAAACACATGGATACTCAGAAACATCTATTACAGAGGAAAATATTTGTGCCAGTGAGGTTGTCAAAGGACCTAGAATTGGAGGTGGCTTTCCAGCAGGCTTTGAAAACACATTTCATAAATATCCTCTGTGACTTTTCACTGTGGATTAGGTTCCTCTGTGAATTTGAAAATCAAGATAGTCATCCAGCTATCTCTGAGTGCTCTAAATGCTGGACACTTCTTTCTGATGTTGATCAGCTGCATCTGAGAGAAAGCAGAAGTAAGTTAGACTCTTTGAGAAGCTAAAATCAACCATTTGGAATTAGTGAGCACTTCTAAACTATTGTTTCCTCACATTAAGTCTTGAGGGATACTAAGCCCTGACAATACCAATGCAGTGCTATGGAAAATGAGTTATGGGTGTCTGTGAAAAACTAGCTTTAAGTTACCTCAAGTGCCAGATTGAGATGATGAGAGTTAAGTGTGCTGCTTTTCTATTGATTAAATATCCAGCACTGAACAGTTTGAAGATAGAAGACTGGCTATAAATAGTTAGTCATGGCAATATTTGGATTGCTTAAGTGTCTGTTTGCACGGTTCTTTTATGACGGGGAATAGTTTTAAATGAATGTCATTCCAAACCCGTTTATCTGTAGAAAGGGCCCTTCAAATCTTGCATGGGTGAACACAAAGATGTATTTTCTACAAGGACCCGATTTCCCCTGTAGCTATATACAGTATTTCATGTCTTATTAACATAATCTATCTACAGTGAAGTTTATAGGCCTTGACAGATAGCACCTCGGGTGAGAAGAAGGATGACAGAGAAAATTTACTTTTACAAAATCAGTCTTTCTGGATCTGTTCGTGGACAGCTTGACACCAAAAGCTATAAACATAGACTGGAATCTGAAACCTTTACTGCAATGACCTTGTTTTAGAAAATACTATTCTTATCTCCTCATGCTTGTTCGTCTCTCGGCAGGCACTGTACATTCCTCACCATGTGCTCCTTCCGCTTCTTGAGCAGCACCTTCATATTTATCTTTTGTTTACTACATGTTTTTATTTAAGACATGCAATCTGAAGACCTACTTTATGCTAGTACCAGAATTATGTTAGTGGACCATTTGATTTGATATAGGCTTGTCATCTCTGACTGTTTCTTTTTCATTTCTTTGGAAGAAGGCATTTCCAGGAGGAGGACTGCTCCTGCATTGAGAACTGCATTAAATTATACTTTAATGGCAGTAGTTTTGTACATTGAAATTTAAAATTGCCCATTCTTTATATTAGCAAAAGAAGGTCACTGCTTTCAAAATAACAGAGCAGTCATATGCAAGCTTAAGGCAAAGGATTGAAAATACAGACTCAGCTCAAAATACAGTCCTTTGGAAGAGAGGTGTCAAATAGATTGGAACAGTATTTTTACACATATTTCACTGTTTATAAACAGTGTCAAGCACTTCTTTTTGTGTGAAATGTTATGCTGCCATTCTAAACAAACCAAATGTATTTTCCTGTGGTGATGGCTTTTTTTTTATTATTGTGTCTGCACCCTGCCCATATGACACACATTTTCTGCAGAACTGATTTTAAAGAGGCACCTACATTTACTTTCACCTACATTTCAAAGCCAGGAGACTCTGGGTGAACAAAGGTCATCTGAGATGTGGACACATTAATCTTGGTGCATTTGCTGTATTTGGGGTTCCAAATGTCCTTGCTGAGATCTGGTGTTGTGTGGTCCTTGAAGCAATCTAGTCTCCTCTTCAGCATGTTCTGTCCTCCTTTTTATAAATAAATAAAAGGAATCCCCCCTGAACTCTAATATATAGTCCCCAGGTACCAGGGCAGCCATCACCTTTCAGCATGTCAGGGTGTGATTTAATATTACTGAAAGTAGTGTGAGATTTCCCATTGATTCAAATGGACTTTGAATCCAGCTAAAAGGGTCTTCAACTTTTTTTTGTTTGCCATTGTGTCAAAAAGGTCTGAAGTATTTTTGTGGTCAGTGAAAATCCTGAGCTTATAAGATAGGCATGCAGACATAGTATCCTAAAATAATTAGTCGTGTCTTTTTCTAAATGGTAATCTTCACCAGGAAATAAACCCCAAATCTTTTATTGCAACTAATGAGGTCAATGTTATGTGTTTATTTTCTCAATGAAAAGGCAATTAATAGGATTTCATTATGTTTCTTCAAGGGATTAAAACATCGTCCTTGTGGTAGTTAAATTTAAGAAAGTGGCTCCATTTAAAGGAGTATTAGTTTGTCTCCTGGACAAATTCTTCATGTATTGAATTACCAGACTGGAGCAGTTAAGTAATAATTTAGCCTAAACACTTAAAGGAATGTCAACAACATTCTTTTCTGCTGGCACAGAAGACTAACATAATAAATCATTTTTGAAAATACCACAGGCAAATCAAAGAGATTTAATAAGAGGAAAGATGTTTCTTGCATTTTACTTGCCAGCTTAAAGATTTTGGTGCAGTTTATTGTTTTTAAATGAGAATGGACAAATGACAGACTTCTCCAGCTCAAAACTTTTTGCTTTATCAAAGCAAGATTAGAATAATGTTTTCTGATATCAATTATATATTAATGCATATTAAGGTCTGCCATATTTTTTTTCTTTGAATTCTGCAGCAAGGAACACATTTTATTTAATGTTACATATATGTAAATACAGGAAATAGCTTATTTTTGCTTTTATTTTTATGTTGTAATTAACTCAGCATTCATTTATAGAAGCTAGAGATGTATTTTAGTGATGGTAATCTTGTGTAAGATGAACTACTTTTCTTAAAAAGAATCACATCATTGTTAGAGGACTGTTGGATTGCTATTTATTGTAGTTTGACTTTTTAATTACTTGCTACCACTCATGGTAATTCTTCACCTTTGCAGGATTGCTATGACTTACTGATTTATAGTCTTTATTTTAGCATGTTAGATTCCATTGTTAGAAATTTTCAAAAACCGGTATTGATGTCTGTTGTCAGAAAGCTTTTACAGCCCGTGATAGAGTGGTATAATCTTATGGAATTGGCATCCCTTTAGCAATTAGGGAGGAAAAAAAACCTATCAGAGGCCTCATATAGCCTATGGTGAGATAAATTAGATACTGAGCAGAAAACCTCACGCTGTTCATTTGGGATATTATGTACTTTCATTTATATGTGTGTGCCCTCATTAAAGATTCCAAAAATAGAAGTATGTGGTTGTTAACAAAGAATGTATATGGAGTGGAGTGGCACATCAAGATTTTGAGAAATTGTGGGTGATGCTCAAGATCTCCATTCATTTCAGACATTTTATCCAAAAGTAAATCATGGTGATATACTGATGATTTAGCCTTTTAACTTTTACTAGAATTTGCTTAAATGTTTTGTTAAGAATGTATTTCAACCTTGGATTCATGCTAAAATATCCACTTCCACTATGCCTAGAAGTATTTCTGTTTTTTTCTTCATCTTTGTGATTTACTCTATCTATCCATGACTGAATAAATGGTTCAATTTGATCTTCTAAGTATGATTTTATAACAAATATTTTTTTAATGTTATGCTCTTGCTCTGAAAATAATCCAACATCACCTACATTTGCAGATTATGTTTCATGAATATTTCTAAGGCATATCTTTGTAAAACATCTTTACAACAGATTATCCTTTTCTTTTTTAGCTAATTTTCTTGGAAGAAAAAATCAGCTCATATAATGTTCATATACATGAAATGTTAAAGGTTGTAAAAATCTAAAATATATATATTATGTAAAAAACACTTTCAGTGTTCAGCAGGCATTTCTTAAAAGTGCCAGAGAGCTTCTGGTTATTTTTTATTTCCTTTCAAAATCTAAAATGTCACAGTCCTGATGCAGTGTTATGTTTTGGATGGAAGTTGGAGTTCAGTGGAATTCATTAAGGTTTACTCCAGAAAGTAATGAGTTTGTTCAGGCATAGGTGTATACTGCAAGTAGTTTCCTGTAAAACTGATGATGTTATTTCTCTTGTTTACTCTCTGGCTTTGCTACCCTGCATTTCTTCAGTTGGCCTTTAAGCTTCTTTTATTCCTCTGTACATGTGTCTGCCTCAGAGTGACCTCTTCTGCCTCCTAGGTACAGGGTGGGATGGATGAAATCAAATGTGCATTATATCATGCCCATTCTTCCAATTCATTCCATACTAATCTGAAGGCTCTGACTTAACATATTTATTATATTTGTATATTCTCCACAGTTTCTCAAGCATCTTAGGAAAAAAACTAACCTTAAGCTGACATGTGCCTACATGGAACCTAAATGTCTGTTTCCTGTGTGCAACACATGTAATTCTAGTTTCAGATTTTCCCCTTGCATGCAATTTGGGTTTGAGTATCATATCACTCATGTGTTACTTATCTTTTGGTATGCTGCCTTTTCTTTTTAGTGTTTATTTTTCATCACAACAGTGAGCTACAGAAAGGAGTTAGGTAGGAGCCCATTATGTGTCACATGTTCTATGTATTCCTGTGGTGGCATTGCGATGTATTGCAGGTGCACAAGGAGAGGAAGTACTCCTAAGTCACTTGGTGAGCCTGATAATCTTCTGAGTCCTCTCCCCTTTATATTGTCAAACTCAGTATACTCAGCCTGGCACAGGATATTTCTAAGGGACAGAATTATTGCTTGCACTGCAACTAACACTGTAATTTCATAAATGCTGTTTAACTCAGTGAAGCAGTCTGCAAAGCAAGAGTATGAACATGAACATGCTGCCTGAAGGTACCATGTATTCTCTGGGTCAGAGGCAGGCAGAATTTTGTCCTGCCCAACTGTAGTTCCTTGGTTTTAGAGGTGGCTGAGCCATCTGACACTTCTATTGACCTCAGTGGGAGTCAGCGTGCTCATCACCTCCTTAAAGCAGTGTTTACACTCACAGGAACTGTGTCACAAAACTAAGTTTATTGCTTGATGTATATGCAGTTTTGCTTCTTTTGGAGCAAAAAGAAACATGGTAAAACAAGCCACTATGGACGTGCAATCTGGGTGATATTTTTAAAATGCCTTGACAGAAATTTTTACTCTGTATAGATGGGTGCATTCTTGGAGAGTAATACTCAGCTGATAGTATGATGACATTAAGTTATATAATATGTTTCTTCTGAGGCTTTGTTTTTTTGTTTGCTTGTTTGGTTTTTTTTTTTAGTTTGGGTTTGGATTTCTTTGTTTGGTTTTGGTTTGGTTTTAATACATCCAGGAATATATGGAAAAAAATGAGTTCAGGACATACAGTAGGAGTGGAAACTTTTTGGGACTGAACTCATCTTTTGGATTTGTGCTCACAGCACCTAGTACAGACCATTGGGATCCATGGGAAGAGCATTACTCTGGTGGGACCACTGGGGACACTTCAGTGTTCTGTGTACCTACTATTGTACAATTTGTCAAAGAAGTGAAAAAACACAAATAAATGGTGATGGCAGTGGTGAGCACTGGGCTGCCACCTCTTCATTTGAAAGTACTCTCCAAATGAGTGAATGTGTTGCCAGAGATTTGTGAGCATCAGAACCACACTTTCAATGTTCAAAAACTAGCAGATTTGACAGAAAAAAAAACATCCTGCCATGAAATGCTGGAGAATTCTGTGCAGGCTCTATTCCGAGTGGTTTACTTCCAAAAGATGCTGGGATACAGGGAATGAGAAATGCATAAAAGACAGGTAAAATCTGTGTAATTGGTTCCTTTTGAAGAAACTGTTTATATTCTTATGTGCTCAATAAGCTCCTTTACTGAAAGGCTGTGACAGTGATGAATAGTTTTTCGTTCTTCTTGTCTGTACAGAGATTTATTGAGCATTAATATAAAAGGCTGTTTTTAGGAAAGGGGAAGATAGCAACTGCATCTAGGGAAACAGATTGCGAGTTAATTCTGTAACAAAAATAATTTTGAAGTTTTTAGTACATGAACCAATAAGCAGAACTGGAGAGGTTAATGTGCTCTAAGCTGAAAAGCTGTACAACTGGAATGAAGGTGGAGACTGCTGTAACAATTACGCAGGTGATGAACAAATATCAGTTTTGTATGTTTAACGATGCTCCAGAAAGTACATAGGAGGAAACTCTGAAGTCTAGGAATTTTAATTGACTAGATGGACATAGTGCCTGATGGGGGGTTCCTGATCTGCCAGGCTATAAGGCATGCTTACCTGCTTTCAGTGGCTTTAAACTGGTGGGTTATTTTAAAGACAGAGCTCTCCCTGGTACCAGTACTGGGCGTGCTGCTGGACCTCAGAGGCACACTGTGTTGGTAGTAATGTCTGTGCATCTTGCAGTCAGGTGCATTGGAAGTGATATGGCGATGCCTGTGTTCCTTTGGGATCTCACAGTGTTCACAGTTCACTGATTCTCAGCTCTACCCTGTCAGTGCCTCACTTCAACCCCTGTAACCAGAAGCACATAGCTTTTTCTCTGACTGGCTGCAGTTTTGTGCAGATCTTAGAGTGTGTGAACGTGGCTGGAAAGGGCACTGTGGTGATTTCCAACTTTCTCATGAAATTTTGATTGATGCTAATGGATAACATGTATGTGGTAGTTCTGCTAAAACCAGAGCTGGATTAGACAGCTATTCTTCTACTATCAGTGTATGCCAGTGTATCTGAGCCCTTTCTGTGATGAATCAGATGGTCTGAGGCTGCAGCTTTCTGGGGATCACCGAGGAAAAAAACAACTGCAGATTCAAAATATACTAAATCAAATCACCGTTCTCAATTGTACTTGAGAAGTATTCAATCCCAAGTAGATGCTTAAGAGGGAACTGAAAGCACGTGTCTGCCTCAAGCTACTGCAGAAGTCATGCTTCTCCTCACAGTCAGAGTAGTACGATAACAAGTACTACTGGGCTTGCTGCTTGAATTTCACACTGATGGGTGCCTTGGTTGTCTGATGGTATAACACTTGGATGTTTTGGAGTCAGAAAAATATTCTTCCTTTTTGCTGCTACTCCCCTACATTGTGCTAAGCCAGCTGATGTTTGTTCGTTCAGCAGGAAAAACTTTCTTTCCAGACCCACACTGAAATTGAATCTTGGGTAAGGGACAAGGTACTTAGCTCATCTAGGTCTTTGTGTGTACAAATGTTTGGAGAATGTAGATGACTCTACTTGTGCCTCTCTTTTCAAAATCTATCTATCTGCAGTATTTTTACATTTTAATCATTATATTAAGACTCATTTCCTGTTATGCTTTGAAAATCTCAGCCATTAAACCCACAGATTCCAAACAACCCATCAGAATGATCATAAAAATGACGAATTTCCTAAGGAATAAGTAAAAAAATAGTCTCTCATCCCCAGAGCAGGCTCGTTTGATAAGGTGACCTTTTCTAAAAGTTTTCTTTTTCTCTCATGTGAAATGTACATTTTTATCTGTTTCCAAGGAAGAGAGGTAACAAGGGAAAAATAATGCATTATCTTAATTTTCTATAATTGATTAATTATATAGTTAATTTTGGTTAATATAGAACAAAACAAAATTTAAGGTGCCTTAGTCCTTCATTTTGTGTTTCAGATTGAGTATCTAATTCAACTTCAAATGCATTTTTTAACTTGGTTCCTGTCATTAGATTTTAAAAGGAGATACTAGGTTCTCTGGGAAAGGGTCTTATTTCTGCAACTAGCAGTCACATGCCTTCAAATATTCTCATTCTGCATTATTCAGAACACCTACAGCTGAGAGTGTAACTTAGGCAACCTGGCTTGATATTGAATAATGTAGTCACTGCCTTGACATTCGGAAAGATGTCTGTACCCAGCAAATGCTATTTTTATGTGTGTTGTCTTGTTGCTTGAGGAGGCCTGGAAAATTAGCCTGCAATACAGTCTTTTTTCTTCCCTCAAAGTGCACAATTTGGATGTGTATTTATGTTGTCCTTGGTCGTTTCTTGTCTTTGCCCTCTGCCTTTGCTAATTATCTCAGTATATTTTTAAAGCCTACGATTAATTGCTATTGAAGTGCATTTATCTGAAGTGAAAGTTTCTGCTATTTAAGTCTCTTGTCAGGAAACCAAGTATTAGAGTTGTTTGGTTTCTTATTTCCGAGGCTGTTTAATGACACTGTAAATATTCAGCCTGACTCTAAATACGTAATTAAAGCTGAGTATTGGCCAGATGTTCCCCTCTGTTGCCTGGCACGGAGCAGAGGGAAGAGCAGGAAGCTGCTGTCCCAGTGCATGGTCCCCTCGGGTTTTGGCAGATCATCCAAGTGATCCTCTGTCACGGAGCCTCTGCAAGGATACAAGCTTAAAACTGATGTGAACAGTGGAGTGAGCTGCTGTTCCACCACCTCCATGTGCTCCTTCCCTTTCTCCCCCTCAACAGTTTAGAAAGTCCTTCTGCACCATGTCCTGGGGGGAGGTTGACTGAGGAGTACAGGTTTTTCCCTGGACAAGACTGGATATCAGGAAGAGATCATCTTCTTAAGTGCTCACAGGATTGGTGCAGGCCTTTCAGATGAGTCAGGTGCATGGATGTGAAGCGGTTTTAATTTAATTTAACTCTTGAGCCACACCTTCTGACTGCAGGCAATAAAATTTACAGGGAACCGTAATGCTGTGACAGGAGAAAATCAGGGAACAAATAGAGGGAGATGCTGAGTAAGCACTTCCAGTGTCTTAGGGTTTTGCTTCAAAACTCTGCAGTCCTCAGGGGTTTCACAGGGATCCTGCCTTGTGGGAGCAGCAGCTTTGGAAGGAGGACTCGAGGGTTTTACATTGTGATGGGTGTTGGAGTGATCTCCCAAGCCTAGGAGTTAGCAAAGAACCGAGGTTGGGTTTGGAGTTAATGCCCTTATTTATTCCACATGAACTGCTGGCAGTCCTTTCAAAATGTGAATGGATGCTGAGGCTGGAAAGTAAAGGAGAATTGCACTATGAAGAATGGGAGGAAAACAGAGAAACATTTTCTCTGGCTGTAGGATTGTTTATGGGAGGATGACAAGCTTATTTTTATTCTCAGATTTGTAATGTCTTCTTACTGAGTTCGGAAAACTTCATCATGAATCCAGTGGCAATAGGGGTGTCTCTCTCCCAGGTCCTGGAGACAAATTATTTACCTAAAAATCACACGGGGAAAAAAAAAAAGAAAATTCTGGCCTTCATGTCACTGCAGAACCACATGGGAGAGCTCACTCCAAAGGCAAATAAAAAGAATCCAGTCACCCCATAATTCATGATTTGGGGGCACACATCAATGTTCTCTGACTGTGCAGGTTTTCAGTACCTACACACCCCTGACAACACGAAGGACCACCACAACCCTTGCCAACAGCGTCACGGCTGCCTCTAGCAGGTCTCCCGGACCCTTTTCCTAGCGCACAGGGTGTCACTTTCCGCCAGGGAGGGGGTGCTCTTTTTATAGCTATCACCGGGAGGGTTTTTCTGCTTCGGCAGCCGTGAAATCCGCATCTGGGGCTGGGCATCCCCTCGGATCTGCCCCCTGCCCGCCCTCCCCTCTCGCCGAGAGCCCCGCCGCTTCCGC
>VXBZ01007594.1:65694-97496 GCA_013399135.1 Heliornis fulica | reverse complement strand
ATTTTGTCTCAGAGTTATTGCTGAACTGGAAAAGGAAGAATTTGGCTAAGATTTCAGTATGACCAGCAACTCAACCAAGATCATAGCTACCCAGAGCAGTCACTCTCACCAGCTGCTGGATGGCTGGAAATTGCAGAAAAACGGCCCTCAGATACGTGCGAGTGTTTGATCTGTGCAGATGATCAGTACGTGCGCAGTAAATTCAGTTAACGTGGATTTATTGGACCCATCAAGGCTGTCTGCACTAGTGGCATTTTTAGTAGGTCTAATGCATCCTGCCTTACCCTGTGCATCTGGCTCATCAGCCTGCAGATAACGAAGAGGCTGGACAGATTTGGCGTATAGAGCAGTGGATGTGCCTTATGCGAATCAAGAAGAGTTACTGCAGCTTTCCCTTGGAGGCAGGATGTGTACTGCAGGCTTGAGTGGTTGGGGGTTTGGGACAGCCTGGAAATGGGGTGGTATCTAGGTCTTTCCAGTGGGTCCTCAAGCCCAGCCAGAGGCTCAGACCTGCCTGGAACTCATTATGAGTTTGTTTTTTTAAAAAAAGACATTATTGTAAAAGCACTTCTTAAGATGCTAGAAGAGTGATCTGAAATAGGGAATGGGATTGATCCTATTGGTGATTCAGAAAACCATGAGACAAGTTTAAGTAGCAGGCATTGGGTTTGGGGCCGTTCTGTCAGGATACAAATAGAAAAGAACCTAGGATACACCGAGTAGTATATAACATACACACTGGTGTTAGGGATGTTCCTGCGGAGAGATGATTTCTTAGTGATCTGCCTATTTTCTAGTTAGTTGTAGGAGATGCAATACTGTGCCTGAAAAGGTCCACATGGAAGTTTCTAGGACATGATACCTTCTTTCTTCTTTGTGCTTTGTTGTTATTGTGGTGGTTGTTATTTTTTCCTCAAGTTTGTTTCTTTTCCATATGATAAACTGTTGACACAAGACATCAGATAATTCCCCCATTCCCAGAGCTGACTGTGCTTTATGCTGTTGAGCAGCATATCCTGCTTCCCAAATTCCTGCTTTTACTAATTCTTACTTGAAGACAATGCATGCTTGCAAACACTTCAGCTTATCTGTGTTACTTCAGTTGCAGGAAACCTTCTGTTAGCAGAGAATCCACTGCTATGGCACTGCACTTTCAACACACTTGTTGAAATGAACAATTTCCCCAGTATGTGAAGCAGAAAGGTTTGCTGGTGCCTGGTGTAGCTGAATGGCATAAGATTAAATGTTTAATAAAAGCTGAATTTAATAGCAAAAGAGAAGATTTTCGTCTGGCTGCTGAAAAAAAAAAAAAAATTGGTTTAGTACCAACTCAGTGACTTGTGACTGTGAGGTTTAGCAGTTGCCTCTCTGAACACAGGGCTAAGGCTGCTGTCTTAGAACTGATTCCATGGGACCACAGTGGTCCCTGTCTGGTACTTTCAGTGGCTGACTAAAACTCATTAAGGTGGGACTGAATAGAAATGCTGGCACGGGCTTCCAAGTATTCCAAAGACTGACAGCTGATCTCCTCTGGAAGACTTCTATTAACTGATCTTTCTAATTAAATAATGAGCTGAGTCCTGCTCTCTAGATCTCTTAGAAAAACAGATTCAGTGAAGTGTTCACACTACATAAGCTAAGTTTTTATAAATGCTGTGGAATTTACTCTTATTCTGTATTCTGTGACACTTAAAGTTAATCCTTTATAGCATTTTGTTCTCAGCTCAGTTGGAAATCTAGAATGTTGCTGACCATTTACTGAAAACCAGAAAAAGCTGAACTGATTTTCTGTGGTTTCCTGCAACAGCCAATGAAGTCTTGTGTGTGTTTAGATGAAAAGAAGGAGTAACTTAAATTAAATCTGCTAAACCAGCAATTGTAGCTAATTTGATAATGGGCATAATTCATTATTAATACAGTATCTGCTGATCTTACAATTTCACCAGTTCTGTAGTTATTTGGGGAATTGCAAATCAGATAGAACCCTCTGAATGTAAAAAAAAATAAATTAAAAAAAAAAGATGAAAAAATCTTCTCTATTTTCCATTCCTCTTCTGGTCTCCTTGCAAATGTACAAGGTGTTCTTTGGCAGTTGCTTAGGTTAGGACTAAAGTCAGAAATTGGAATTCTGTACACATTTAGTTAAATTATCCAAACCCATTTTGTAGACACTTGTATTTCACGTTAACATTCATATTATAGTTTCCAAAGTAAATTAAATAATTTATATTCAGGAAGTTTGCATCATACATAGAAGATTATTTTAAAATATTGGTGTAAGTATTTGAAGACTTAATATAATTAGGATTCCAGATCCGATTTCTCCATTCAATTTGGCCTGTGATTTAACAATGTTTATTTAACACGTTGTTCAGGTTTGGTTTTTTATTTTTACATAGTGTGTAGTTTGACACAGGTGGAGACCCTCAGTAAACATGGGAGATAAAGCTGGAACATGAGCTATGCAGGACACTACTTGGTGGCGTTTTTTTCATTACAGAAGCCTTAGTAGGTCATCCTGCTTCTAAGAACTGCTCCAAATACCATGATACTATCCAGGGCATCTTTTTAAATTCAGGGGAGGAATGGACATGTAAAGGCTAGACGTATATCTTTGTTGCATGATTGCAAATCAGTTTCCTTGAAACTATTTCCCTATTCCCTGGCTTGGAACAGTTGCTTATTTTCTTTCGGATCAACCTATCGCAGTCCTTTGCAAATAAGTCCTTTGTAAATATACCCAGCTCTTGCTGGAATACCCATGCACTTACCACTTATCAGGACAGAGTTGTAAAGATTGTGACACATGCATGTATTTTCCCCAAGCAAACAGTAACTCAACAAAATACAAAAGCTCCAACGGGCACAAAAATATTTTAACCCTTCAGTTTAGACATAGCAGGTAGCAAAATATTACATTTAAGCCTTCAGTTTAGACATAGTAGATAGCAAAATATTACAATTTCCCTAATTTAATTTGCTTTTAACAACTATTTCAGCACTTGTTAGAAGAACTCTTGCCATTAGATCCAGGGTAGCTGGCTTGCAAGCCATTTTCTGGAAATGCCAACTGCTCAGGTAAATGACTTCCAGTGTTTTAATTTCCAGTGTTCTGATTTGCACTCGTTCACTGATCAGCTCTGCAAACTCTCTGGCAATGTCAGGGCCTCTTTTAACAACTGAGTTACAATACAGCAATTATGGCTGCCCCAGTTATTGCATATGATTAGCCAGTAGGCTCATGAAATGAGTTGCAGTGTAAGGCGACTGCCAACATGATAGCATCTCCAGAGAATCAGTGCAATAGGGCATTTTGGTGAGTCACAGAACATTAGGAGTTGAAGGGACCTTGAAAGATCTTCCAGTCCAACCCCCCTGCCTGAGCAGGATCATCTAGACTAGAACATAGGAACGTGTCCAGATTGGTCTTGAATGTCTCAAGAGAAGGAGACTCCACAACCTCTCTGGGCAGCCTGTTCCAGCGATCTGTCACCCTCACAGTGAAAATGTTCCTCCTTTTGTTAAGATGAAACTTTCTATGTTCCAGTTTGGAACCATTTCCCCTTGTTCTGTCATTGGCCATCACTGAGAAGAGCCTGGCTCCATCCTCCTGACACTCACCCTTAACATATTTATAAACATTAATGAGGTGACCCCTCAGTCTCCTCTTCTCCAAGCTGAAGAGACCCAGCTCCCTCAGCCTGTCCTCAGAAGGAAGATGTTCCACTCCCTTCATCATCTTGGTGGCCCTGCGCTGGACTCTCTCAAGGAGTTGTATGTCCTTCTGGAACTGAGGGGCCCAGAACTGGACACAATACTCCAGGTGAAGATTGATCCAACAGATCCCTAGGGTGGTGGTGGTTAGGACTCCTTGTAGGATTGTTCAGTTCAACTGGGTATTTACAGGAGCAGCAGTGAATACAGTGCAGAACAGTCATGGGTTTTTAAGGGTTTTTTCTTCTGGTTAAAAATACTTGTCAGTCACCAAGAGGTTAACCTTCAAGCAGCATAAAGCAGTTGATAATTAGGAAAAGTTAACCCTTCCACAAACCCAGCCTTTGTGCATGAGTTTTTAAGAGGATGCTGGAACTGAAATGGACATTTAATTTGAAGAGTTTAAAGTATCTAAGTCACAACAACATCAATGATACAAGTGTAGGGAAGAGGGAGTAGAAAGCTGCCCAGTGGAAAAGGACCTGGGGGTATTGGTTGACAGCTGGTTAAACATGAGCCAGCAGTGTGACCAGGTGGTCAAAAGGCCAACAGTATCCTGGCTTGTATTAAAAATTATGCATTGAGGTGAACTAGGGCAGTGATTGTCCCCTCTACGCAGCGCTGGTGAGGCTGCACCACCTCGAGTGCTGTGTTCAGGGTTGGGCCCTGCACTACAAGGACATTGAGGTACTGGAACATGTCCAGAGGAGGGCAATGAAGTGGGGAAGGGTCTGGAACACAAATCAGTGAGGAGTGGCTGAGGGAACTGGGGTGGTTTAGCCTGGAGAGATGGAGGCTGAGGAGAGACCTGATGACTTTCTACAACTACCATAAAGGAGGTTGTAGTGAGGTGGGTGATCATCTCTTCTCCCAAGTAAGAGGCAATAAGACCAGAGGAAATGGCCTTAAGTTGCACCAGAGGACGTTTAGGTTGGATATTGGGAAAAATTCCATTCCCAAAAGGGTTGTCAAGCACCGGAACAGGCTCCACAGGGAAGTGAGGGGGTCACCATCCTTAGAGATACTTAAAAGACATATGGATATGGTGCTTAAGGACAGGTTTTATTTGTGGACTTGGCAGTGCCAGTTTAATGATTGGATTTGATGATCTCAAAGGTCTTTTCCAACCTAAACCATCCCGTGACTCTGTCCATTTTAGGTTTGAAGTGGCATTTTCTGTGGGTAGCTAAGACATGTGTCTGATCTTTGCTTAACACTTTTTGTGAGCAAATTTTTTATACTTGTGGATACAATGAGTGTCTTTGTATGCATTTTACACCTCTGCATTTTGAGCTGAGTTGAATAAATTCTTGAAAGAACACCACCCAAGTTTGCCCCGTTTCATTGGATGAGCATGAATATCATTCTGGTTATTTAATCACTGCTCTCTGAGAGACCAAAAAAAGTGTATACAGCCACACAGGATTTTCTGAGATGCATATAGAGCTATAAATAACATCTCAATGTTCAGCCAGGCTGATCACTGAAGACAGGCTGGAAAACAGACTTCTGAAACAGGTAACAAAAAGAATTAGTAGCAAACGAACACTGAAAACAGATAGGATGCTGGCTTTGGAGCTCAAAATATAGATATCTAATCACTAAGTGGGGGAAATATACCAGTTTCCAAAGAGGCTGAGTTAGGATTGTGATCCCCTGGTCTGCTCAGGATGTGTTGGTTCAGGTCCAGTCAGGAATGACAGCAGGATCCAAACAACCTGTTTTGTTACTAATTACTTTTTAAAATATCCCCTCCCCCCCACCTCTGTGCTAAACATTTTTCTGCAGTTCTATGAAAAGTGTCATTGTTGATGCTACAAAATTAATCTGTTTTCAGAAGAGGAAGAAATTGCACAAAGGAAGCTGATAACAGCATCTGAGGCTGATAACAGCATCTGATCCAAATATATCTTAACAAACTGAGCAGATTCTGTGCCTGTCACATTTGGCCTGTGGCATTTTGTACTTTACATAATATATTCCTGAAGAACTTGTATAGGAAATGTGAACATTCTGCTTTTACAAATGCTTCTGAAGATTGACCTCAGCATGTGTATTCTAACTTGAAGAGTAAAACATCATTACAAGAGCAATATTAAGATTTGGAGGACAATTTTTTACCTGTGGGTAGATTATCCCATAGTTGCCTACCTAGAGCTTTTGCATTTTTCTTCAGCAAAACCACATATTTGATTACCAGGAACAACAGGATTCTTCACTAAGTAGCTCTGAGGTTGGGTGGTCATCATAGACATGGAGTAATGCTCTGATTTGTCAGTGATGCCTAGAAATTACATGCTGTACATAAATATTTCATTGTATATTACATCCAAGTAGGTGATAAAAATGTTGAAATCTATTGCTTATTATGGTTATTTACAGACTTATTAAGTAATTCTGCTTTACATATAATTAGCATATAATCTACAGAAGGTCCTTCAGTAAACTCAAGGCTTAAATTTGGGTTCAGAGAGACATGAGCATGGACAGGGTGTGTGGCACCTTTTCTATATTTCATTTTGATAAATTTTTGAGGTCTTCATAAGAGAATAACATATAGAAAGCCATCTGAGTCATCAGTGCTTAATTATTTTAATGAGCCATTTCATTTTCTGTCATTAATGAGGTAAAAATAAGAAGGAAAAATACAAATAGTGCATTATGTATTCGTCATTTGGTATGTGCCTTTAAATGAATTTTCAGTATCATGTAGAAATATTTCTTTGATGATTTGTTAATAATACTTTCCATTTTCCCAGCTGGATTCTGTCCTGCAGGAATACTAACAGCTGCAAGATGTTTCAGTGCAGAGTTTATTGAAGAATAAAAACAGAGACAGCATTGGGAAAGTTGCAGGATAAAAGTTCATAATGGAATAATTGTAACTTAAGGTGTTGCCAAGTTGATATCAGCTCCTCTTTTTCTCTTAAAATGGGTGTGTCTCTCTTGATCTCACAGTTTGTGTTTAGTTTCTACATTCACACATTTAAATCTTGGGCCATTGGTGTGAGTGTATAGCATTCAGGGTGCTTGTGTCAGCTGTGGCTTCTGAATTTATTTAGGAAGACTTAAAATTATACAGGGAAATGCCGTAGGCAAAAGAACAGAGGTTAGTGGTGAAGGTCAGACAAACATTTTAAAAACAAAACTGCAGTTGTGTCTTAGCATGTTGTAAGGGCAAGAAAATACATTTTATGTGGCAGTTGTGGAATTTGTTTTCTTTTTTACAAGATTTATTACAACAGGAAGAGTGTGGAAGTATGCAAAGCAACTGTCTTGTCCGACTCATTCTGCTTATTGACTGAGTAATTTTTGTTTCCTTTCAGATGCAGTTTCCACATCTGCTTACTCATCCCCAGCCAAAAGTTTGGGAGACCCTGGAATAACTCCACTGTCTCCATCACATATTGTGGTAAGAAATGTTCTCTTAACACACTATATGTTGACATTACTTTCTCCTGGCTGTTCGGTGGCGTGTAATTTCTTTAGAAAGCTGTCATTTCCTCCTGTAGTGATCTTTATAACTTTCATAACAGTCATTCATTTCACTGTGATCCTGGTTTTGCCTTTTTTTTTTTGTTGTTGTTGTTGTCTGCTTGCTGAACTGATAGATTCACTCTTGCATATTTTTATTTCATACTTGGGTTTCTTGATCCACAGGGTTGCCAAGTTCTGTCTCTATCACTGATTTTTTTAGGCAGCCCCTGAAAACTCTCATTCTGTTGAGAAAAAAAAGGATATATAAACGATACTCAAGAGAAAAATCCAAATTCCCAGAGAAAAGAGTCTCCCCCAGCACAGAAAGAGAATGAAACCAACAATTGAACTGTTTTGTTTTCTTAAAGAAAATAGACACCCCTGTAATCTTTTAGAAGTAAGCCAATGTCCCTTATTGGTGGGATTATTATACATGGTGTTGATTTTATTGACAAACTCCCATTGAAACCAAGTCCCATCAGTTTGTAAGATCATCTGCATAATCTGTAACATAGTATATGCACTTCTTGATATTGCAAGGGATCATGTTCATTGCTACCCCTGCTGGAGTTCTTCCTTAGTTTTCTGAATCAGGTTCAGATTTACAAATCGCTCTTCAGGATTTTCTGTAGTTCTCATGTAAATTTTTTTATACCCTTCTTTCTCCATATACTCTAGAACTTCTCCCTTTGTGTCCTCTTTCAGTTAGGTTTGCTCCTTAATGTCTTCAAGGAAGGCACATGAATAGCCAACAGCCCTAGTCAAAAAGATTTGTTAGGAAAATCCAAACAAGTATTCCATTATTTGAGCCAAACTTTATTAGTTAAAATGGAGAATGAGAACAGCAAGCCTGTGGGATGATCTTGGAAAATATGGGGGTGCAACAACATGGTGCTGGAAGTAGCAGTCACAAAGATAAGAGATATTTGGGCAAGATGGTTGAACACTGCTTATGGACAGAATATGTTCTGCAGTTCCTCCATAAAAGATATCAACTGCTTCAAAATGTTATCAGGTATGGGCTGGACAGCAGTGGCCAAGGATTCAGACATGATCTGTATAGCAGTAGGTCAACAGGTCTGCTCTGTGGGGATTTTGCCAAAATGATGTGTGTGCAGGTGGATGTATTCCCTTCTTCACTATCTACCTCCTGTAGCTCGTAGCCCTTTCACCAGTGTTTCCAGCCAGTTCTCTTCCTGTTTTGCTAAGCTGTTACTGCTTTAGCCATTGCTGGCATATGAACAGCAGTTCCTTGCTGCTCATCACTTATTCCTCCTTTGTATAGGATGTATGTTAGGCACCAACATACTGGGGAGTGGTACAATTCCTTGTTTATTCACATCATGCTTTCTATCACATCATTATGATTTGGACCATAACCCATCCATCTCTTCCACTTAATGTTTCTATGTTACCCTTGACTGTGGTTTTCAGGGATTGCAGGTAAAAGGCAGGGAGAAGGATTCAAAATCACTATAGGCTGCTGAACAGCTTTCCATATTCTAGCACAGGCAGGAGGAAAGAATGCATGTAGTGCTTACAAAGTCAGTCACGTAAATTCTTCATAAATAAGTAATTATCATAGGATACAAAGCTAATTGCTGTATGTTGGTTTGTTCTGTCTCTGCTAGTTTTGAATTATAGCAGTATTTCATGGTCAAGGTTATGTCATAGCTAACTCCACCAAATAAGTCCCAAACGTACCAACTTGATGGATATAAACATTCCTCAGTTGATCAATTTAAGGGGAAAAATGACCCAAACTCAAAGAAATCATCCTGAAAACTAATAACCTATTGCTTAGTCATAAATTCTAATGACCAGGCTAATAGCTACTCCAAGAAAGGAGCATGAAGGAAACACTTAATTCAGAAGTTTAGGTATAAAAGGCTTCAGCAGATATATTGAGTTGTATATTGAATTCCTGCTTCCCATGAAATATGGAACTTTCTGGTGTCAACTTTGGTCACAAATGCAGCTTTAGTCCTTATTTCCACTGAATAGATATGCATGTCTCGAGGAGCAGATATATTGAAGGGGAAAACAGTTTGCAGTTATTGTAATTGGTGTCTCAGTATCTGTTTTGCTTCTGCTGCTTAACAGAAGGACTCTGATGCAGATGATGCTGTAGAACAGCTATTCCTTGTTGTTGTGGCTATTGATTTTGGCACAACATCCAGTGGCTACGCCTACAGCTTCACCAAGGAACCAGAATGTATTCATGTAATGAGGTAAGGGCTGCAATGCAGCATTTAGTGTTCTGTCATGCTAACATGGTCTGTCTGCAGTAGCTGTAGATGTTTTCTACAGGAGGCTGATGCATCCAGATTTGGCTGATGCTGCCACAGTGAACAACTTTCTCATGGTTATAGTTTTACATCTTGCTGTATTCTGATTTGCTTTAATAATCAATGTGAACACATCCCCACTTTGTTATTTTGCTGAATTAATGTGTTATGACTAAAAGGTGGGATCAGTGAATATTCAGATTTTTTTTTGTTTTAGGAACAGTGATAATTAAGTCAAGGTGCTCTTATCTCAGAGATTGATGTATGAGTGTAGACATTAAGTTTAATGTCAAATCTGTTCTGATTATACATATGTAAGAGACAAATTTTAGTTACTGTTATGTAGCACTTCAAAAAATATTTCTTTATAAATTAATCACAATATGGAAATAAAAATGCAAAACCTATTATGGCAGGTCCACAAACCATTTCCATAATGTTTTTGATATTTTAAAAGGGTTTTTTTGATTGCTAAATCTTACATAATTTTTACTCAAGCATCTTGAAAATGACTATATTGTAATGAGGTCCAGGTACAATTTCAGATATAAGCAAGGTATTTATGAAAAGCTTAGCCATGGAAATTCCTCTAAACATTGCTGCTGTAACTAGCAGTAGGTAATCTACTGTTTTATCTCTGGTAATGCTGAGAACCAAAGGTCAAAAAGACTAACTTGCAGTAGTCCAGTGTGATATACTGTGATTTTTCTAAACAAAGTTGGTAGCTGGATGCAGCTTGCTCAGTCTCAATAGACAGTATTGATTGTGCAGTCCACCTGCATAGTTGCCTTGTATAAGGTGACAGAGCTGGGTGACGTGAAATAGTATCTGAAGGGAGATAAATGTTGGAATGGCATTAGGCCATCCAGTTGCAAAGATGCCTGCTGTTCTCAGTATGGACAAGTAATACTTCAAGGCCTTTTCTGCATCCCACCCACCTGTTCTGCAAACAGCACAGGATGCTGCATGGTGCCAGAGTTCAAAGAACAGGCAGTGTGTTGCTGTCTCAGACAGGTTACGGGGTTGTGGAGCCAGAATCTACGTGTATCAATTCATAATCTCCTAATCAAATTTCTTAAGCTGGCTAAAGAAATTTAGAGGGAAGACATCTCTGAAGCTGTACCTGAGGAAGCCAAAATTGTATACACTGTGTTATTCCTATAATGTGTGTGGAGATTTTACTTTGTGAAATCCCTGCTGATTTTAGGGATGTCCTTTAAGTGGTTTGGGCTCAGTTTTGCTCTAGGACCTGATTCTGCCATCAGGTTCACACTATACTGCATTAAACTGCAGTCTAGATTCTCTTTCCTGAGTACCAAGCATCCTGCTGTAGATGCCTGGGACATTGAAATCTAGGTTCTGTGTGGCCAGCTGAAATTATATACCAAATTTTAAGACATTTTAGTACTTATGCTTCAGAACACCATATTTTGTTCCTTATGCAATGATGGTTGCATTTTAGATCTGTGTAGATGTATATGAGATACTGATGTGAAAATAATTCATATATATCCTGCCAGTGGGAGGGAAAATGTGTTCAGATTCCCAACAGATAATTAAAAAAATGGAAAATATTTTAATATCAAGAATGATTTTTAATTTTTTTTTAACGAATAAATATTGTTGGCAGGGAAGGATTTGGGGGAGGTTATAGCTGAAACTGACTTATGAAATAAAAACATTATACTTATATACAAATAATCATGAAATCAAATGAAAAGAATGATAAAAAGCTTCAGTAGTTCAGAAGGTATTAAGAGGTTCAAACTCTGTATATAATGAGGCTTACATGTAGGATACTTCACAAATAACTCAGCAGAGTGAATGGAACTTCCCGCCTGCACTCAAGAATGTTTACATTAAAATACAGCATAGCAATGGTGCATGGTCCTCTTTGCTTCTTAACATTTTTTCCACCTTCCTTCCTTAGTGTTGATCCTTTCCAGGCATTTATATTTCTGAATGCCTTTTCACAAAGTTGCTTTTCTGTAAATGTCTCAGTGAAAGCTAAGATGTGTTTATTTAGAAAGTCCCACTTCAGAAAAGAGTGAATGCACTGAGCTTTAGTACCAAGTTTGAGTGTACTGTCAGCAGAGTTGTGGTTCCAGCTGTGCAATTAGATGACAAAGTCATGTTTTTGAAAGGGTGTGATGATTTGCTGAGATGGCCAGTACTTAAAAAAACAAATGTGTAGGCACTGAGCTAACCAAGTTCTTCAAGCATATACTTAGCTATAAATGTATGAGTAGCCTTGCTCACTCAAGTATGGGTTTGGAGTTCGGTGTGTGTTTCTATATGATCAATGAATGACTTTACCTTGGTCCTGTAATATTAGTTACTGTTTTATCAGTTTCAGGTAATATTTCACACCTGTCAACTGTTACTAGTTCCCCAGGGCTTCTGTAAAGATAGTTGTTGTTACCTTCATGCTCTTGTTGCAGACTGCAAGCACATGTTGTGATGAGTGCTGTTGTCTGCTTACCTTGAGACTGAGTAAATGCCTAACAACAGCCTGGCTGTGAGTTCAGCAAGCACTTCAGCCGGCAAGGCAGTACCAGAAATGGAATGACAGACAGTTTGGTGCCATGGAATGAGTTAATAACATCCCCTTTGAAGGGAATACAGGAGGTCTTACACAGTTTTGGAATACTCCTATTGATTTATGTGCACTTATGTGAAGTTCCCTTTTGGCTGCTGGTTAAATAGCAGCAAATGGAATGTGTTTCACAAATGGAGAGAAAATAAATGGAAAAGCACATGTGACTCTGAAACAAATTGCAGCCTGTTTGGAAAAATGGAGAAGGTGGTCTTTTTTTCACCATAACTTTACTTCAACCTTCAGATTTTTTGTTTTTCTTTGCTTCCCTGTTTGATTGTGATTCTTGGCAGAAACACACTTCCTTTCTTCTGCATGGACACTTAGCAGTGATGGGCTACATTTTGATGACCTGACTGCTTGGCTTCCTTGACACTTGTGCTGCAGCTCGGGATCTAATTTTCATCACACTGCATGGATCACTTTCTTTGCTCTGTCAGCCAGATTCATGTGGCAGGAAGGGCATCTCTCTAACCTTAGTACGACATTGTCATCCTTTCCACACCAACTTCCCTCTTGTCTCTGTTTTAACTTTTAATATATAGTCAGATCTTCTGTGGCTATACATGGGTTTGTGCTGCTCTGTTGAATAACTCCATTTTATTTCAGCCTAGGAACTAGTTTCATATGTCTGAATCTAGGCAGAAATCTACCTTGGGTTCTGATTGAATAGATTTATAGAGCTGACCCTGCGATATCCCCCCACATGCATTTAGAGTACTGCTGTTTTGTATTAGGCCATGCTTTCAATAGGTTGTTTTTTTTTTCCCTAAGGGCATTATTATCATTTTTAATACTGGGATTATCAAAGAAAACTGTAAAGGGAAGTGTTGAAATCCTAGTGCTACTGACTAGAAGTCTGCACTGACTGGGGTGGAGGCTAGGGCTCCATCTGATAAGAGCATCCCACTCAGGACTTACTATGCACATCACCTTTCAGCTGATTCTCCTGGAAAAGATGGCACCCAGGAATATTTTTGAAGCTCTGATTGCAAATGGTAAAGTCAGACTTCCCCTTCTGTTTCCTTATTGCTCTTTCTGTGACTGGACAATAATACAAACTGAGAACTTTAGAGCTTGATGAACAATTGCTGTCTCTGTTTTCTATCAGAAACTCATCAGAAAGTGAACATCCAATTCTCTCAATGGCTTTGGAACTTTCAGCCCATACCACCGAGCATCAATTTGTCTCCATTTGAACTGCACCTTAAGTGTACTCATTCTGGAAAGAGAAAATGTGCCTAATTGTAAATAAAAATAAAAGAAGTATTGCTATTAACCACGTCCTATTTATGGAATTTCCCACTGGTGACTCAGAGAGAATCATTAATGATTCCAAGCCAACATGATAACAGTCTGTCTCCTCTCTGCTTCCAGCGGGTGTGTGGGATTTAATGTTCTGGGGAAATAGGCAGTGTTTTCTGTGCATGGGTTGTGGGATCCCAGCTTCTTCACATTGGAACCATATGTTGCTGCAACACCTACTCAAAGATTTTAGAGTTGACCAAGTGCATTTCTAGCAGCAGGTTGGAAGAAATGACTTGGAGCAGAGCCCTTGCCATCTGATAATAGCTTCAGGGCTGAGCAGCAGGACTGGGGAGATTTAGGATTTTTTTTTTTTCTGAGTGGATGATGGTAGAAATTATTTAACTTCTTGACATACTGTTTCTGCATTCACAGCCGTGTAATTGCCCTCTATACTGAAGTAAATTCATAGACATGGTGACTCCCTGCCATCACTGCTGCTGGTGCAAAAAGGGGCAGATTTTGCTCTCTTTGATTGAGTTGAAGGTCTGAAGGGGTCTCTGCACTTCAGAAGATTGTGTTGCTTGTCACTTTGCCAAGTATTAACCCCTTAGATTGACATTCTTTAGTCAGTTGACTGCCTTGGTCTGGAGATCAATTAATTTTCCATTGTTTCAACTGTTTCTGAGTGAAATGGAAAAGAAGATTTTTTTTTTTCTACATAATCTTCCTATGTCACTTAAACAAGTACTGCAGAACAAGGCAACCCTTGTGTGCTTCAGAAGGATGACTTTTGGCAGTAGTATATTCTGGAAGTGTGTTTTGCTATCTTTAGAATAAAATGACCAACACATGGTTTAATAATGAATGCAGTTGCCTGTGTGATCTTAACTTGGCTCCTTTTTGAGCTGCATTATTATTATGTCAGAGACCATAAAGCAAATTTTCCACTGTTCCTTTGAGAAAATGCCTGGTAAAATGTTTCCCATGCTGAAAGTATGTATATTATGCAAAGTGGAACTGTATGCAGGTTCTTGCATTTTGCTTTTGCTTGGTCATGGAGAAGTGGGAAGGAGACAAGACTGTGCAGAGCTATCTCAATGATACAGCATTCTATTGTCTGACCTTGTCAGCCCCCATGCTACTCCCCAATTCCTGCTGCATATTTAATGGATGTTCCCATATTCAATGCTCTTTCTTATTTCCTTACCCAGTCTGTGAATGAAGCCCTGTATGGCTTTTGTCTTGCTGCTTCTTCTCTCTTCCTGAAGACCCAATCTTCAGTCTTTGTAATCTATAAAATATAGGATAATTTTATTCACTGTTTTAATAGATAGTGATGAGAAAAATGTTTTTGTTCATCTAAGATACTTTGGAATTGAGAGAGTCTGCTTAATTTTTGACAGGCTAAAACGTTTGCAGCATTTTGGGCATTTAAAACACAAAATCCATCAACTTCAGCTGAGTAGAGCTCAGTGTAGTGTGCTCAACATCTGTAGACATGTCTCCAGAGTTTCAGGTGTCCAGGAAATTAGGCATGTGAAGAGGTGTTGGTTGAACTTGCTGGTCTTGCTTCAGAGAGCATTCTGTGACAGAAACATGGATTTAATTGACTTCTCCACAGTGTGTTCAGCAGACTTAAACAAGTCCATATTTCAAAATGGGGAAAACATCCCCTACAAGTAAGCATGCATAACATCTGATTGATAGTTGGGCAGGCCATTTTAAGGGTTTGGGTTTTCATTTGAAGTGTTCTTAGGTAACTGCTTGGTTTTTTTTTTCCTTACATTATTTATTACATATATATGTTTAGTAAAAAATGTAATACTGCTTCCTTGTTAGTTGTATCTAGCTTACTTTAAGGAACCTGTATTCTTATCAAAGACAGAGTATGATTATGTCCTTAAAAA
This sequence comes from Heliornis fulica, assembly GCA_013399135.1. Taxonomy (NCBI): domain Eukaryota; kingdom Metazoa; phylum Chordata; class Aves; order Gruiformes; family Heliornithidae; genus Heliornis; species Heliornis fulica. Next base: position 82,266 of record VXBZ01007594.1, on the reverse strand, counting down.
CTGTACAACTAACTGCACAATGGATTGCAAAATCCTCTGTTCTTGGATGGGAATGAAACCACTTGGTTTTGGTATTATAAGGATTGAAATTAATACCTCTGGAAGGGAAAGCAGTGTGTGCAATCTGCCACCACATTGTTTTTCTAAAAATAGACTATTTTTTCCTGCTGCTGTAAACATTAGTATCACTTACTGGAGCTGTTTCTCGTGTTGGATAGACGATGGGAAGGTGGAGATCCAGGTGTATCCAATCAGAAGACACCAACTACTATCCTCCTAACACCAGAGAGGAAGTTTCATAGCTTTGGGTATGCAGCAAGAGACTTCTACCATGACTTGGATCCCACTGAATCAAAGCACTGGTTGTATTTTGAAAAGTTTAAGATGAAGCTACATACCACCGGTGTAAGTAATAACTCACTCTTTTGAATAATTGTATATTTGCCACTCAAATAATTTGCCCATGGACAGTACTAGATTTTGCCTAAATGTGAACTAGATGTGAAGCAGCTCTAAATTTAGTAAATTTTACTAAATTAGTAAATAAAGTAAATTAAACTTTGCAGTTACCATTATGATTTGTTTTGCTCTCACTCCATTTAGCAAGTGTATTTTGTCAGCCTTCTTTCTAGATCTTCAAAGTTCAGTGTCTCCTTTTCTTAGATCTTCATGTCCTAATTTTACTGGGTGAATTTCATAGCTCTCTAGGGAGTCTCCAGGAGGTCTGTTTGTTCTATGAATTTACTCAGAAAGCAGAACATAAGAGCTGGACTGAAATTGAGAGCAAATTTACTCAGAGTTGATTGTCAAAACTTCAAGTGCAAATCATGCTGTTAATTTGATGTTATTCCTGCTGATTATATTGTTGTCTCAAGCCATGCTAGAGCTTTGGGACTTGGCCAGTACTTTCTGTATTGAGGTGTTTTCTGGTTTCATGTGTTGGTGGGAAGCCAAAAATCTGTGCTTTTAACTGTTAACTTGGATTCAATATCTTGCATGTGCAGCTTCCTTGCAATTAATTACAACTACATTTGTGGTAGTTATTTAATACTTAATCCGAATTCTTTTTCTACTTGCAGTAATTTGTTGACATGATAGGTGTTTCAAAACAAATTCTAAAATAAGCAGCAAATGTCATGCTCCAGGAAATTGAAGTGACGAATTAGATCCTCTTCAGAACAATATTGTCACTTTTTCCTAGCCAGGTGGATAAAGAAGAATTCTCTTTCCTCAAGCAGTGGGAATTAATTTCATGTTTACCTTTTCCTTTTAATAACTTCCAGTTATTTTCTTTCACATAGAATCTTACCATGGAGACAGACCTGACAGCTGCAAACGGCAAAAAAGTCAAAGCACTTGAGATATTTGCTTACGCTCTGCAATTCTTTAAGGAACAGGCATTAAAGGTAGTGTAATGCTTCCTTATCTAGATTTTCTGTATTTATAACTGGTATAAATGTGAGCTTAACACTTATAACCTTGCCAAGCTTTGACCTCAGTAGTATTTGATGTAAACAAAGCAAGGCAGCTGTAGAAACTCAAGGCAGGCTGTGGACTCTGCAGAGCTCACAATAGCCTGAAGAGATTTCCTTTTGCACAGGGGAAGCTTGGTTCAGTAACAGTATCACTGTGATGCTGAGTTCTGAATATCTTACCAGCTTAAATATTTTCTGTTGGGTGGTGGGTTGTGGGTTTGGTTTTTGTTGTTGGTGGGTTTTTTTGTTTGTTTGTTTGTTTGTTTTTCCCATGAGAAAGCATTGATTTGAACAGAAAATTCCTAAGTGCAGGAGCTGAAGCTCAGGAATTAAATTTGAGGCTGGGTCCTGTCCTCTTCCCCTACACTTCTGATGCTGGGGTGATGGATCATGCTTTGTTCATGCGTTGTTGTCTGTCATGTTAGTCTGCACTGTGAAGTGCAATAGGATGTCTCCTACCCCAACCAGACTGTGTCTTCACTGATTAAGCAAAGGGATGTCAGATGAGCTGGATTTATTTTGTAATAAAAGGATTATTAAAAGCTCATTTATAATTTGGTGATCCGAGTCTCGCTGTGAGTCTGTACAAAGATGACCTGCTGAGGTGTACAAGCTGGCTACCCTGGTGGAAATAGGGTAATTATGCCAGTGCAATGACCTCTGGGGGCCACTTCTGCACTGAGAGGTTCAGTGCAACCTGTTAGGGAATTCTGCACCAGCACAGATGCACATCTCTCATTTCCCAGATCAGCTCAGGGAACTTTGCACAACACTCCTTTATCCAGTTTAAAAACTCTAAGTGTCTAAACTGTAGGGTGCATGCCAGAGACCTGCAATTAGCCTATGGTATTTTGGCCCCGTGCTGACCCTTCGCAGGGATGAATTACACCACGTTGTGCTGTGACGTGCCAGTTGTTTGCCCTGATCCTGAATGCATGTTTATGAAGAAAATCTAATGAGCATTAGGGAGAAGCAATGTCTGTTAGGGGTTTAATTTGGTAACTCATCTGTAGTCTTTTTTTTTTTTTACTGTATTTTTTTTCTCCTTTTTCTTTCCTCCTACCATGGCTGGTGTTGGTAGAGAGAATGCATTTTGTTTTCCATTTCCCATTTGAAATGGCAATACTCATTTCTTGTGATACAAAAAGAACATTACAGGATTTTTTTGTATTCTCCTGTGAAATATTTTTTCTCTTAGTAAACAGTTTTTGAGATTTAAAATCTCATGTAAACACTCAAAGGTGAACTAAGTACACATTGGCCTCAAATGTGCCACTGTAATGTCAATGTAAGCACTGTACTTGCCAGTTCAAATCAGAATATTCATCTAACCAAACACTGTTTAACATGGCATTGTTGTTAAAAAATAAACTACTTTTTAAAGTTACTCGAACCTGTGCGTGATTCAGAGACAGTGAATATGAATGCTGTTGGTTACAAACCCATATGCTTGCTGTGCTGCCTGTTCAGTGCTACAGATATCACTTTCTTGGTGTAAATAAATAAATACCTGTGATTTGTGAATGCATGCTGAAACTAATTAGACAAGCAATGTAAATGATCTCTTATTTTGGACTGTAATCTGTCCATTCCTGTGCCCTGGTGCAGTATAAAGGTACTACTTTTCTAGCATGGATTTTTGAGCTGTAGAGTAGCTAAACAAACACAACACCTTGGCACAGCACATGCAGAAATGTATTTTTTGTTACTTTCTAAAGGCTCGTTGTTCACCTTTCTGAACCTTTCCCTGTTTGGATGGAAATTTTGATAGGACATATGGTAATGACATTTTACTTGGAAACCTTCCCAAACCATGTCAGTGTATCACCTAATTTGCAAATGCAATACAGACTTTCCTCTTTCTAAGGGGAAAGAAAAAAAAAAAAAGACCTAAGCTAGTCTTGACTGTTTGCTTAAAGCAAAATTTTCAAGAACTAAGAACCAATCAGTCATTTTTTTAAGGGTTTAACTGAAACTTCCCCTTGTTAACTGAGTTGTAAAAATTTGATTTAAAGGTAAGTGGCGTATAAAGAAGTCATTGAAAAATCCAGATGGTAAAACAATGTTCATCAGTGATACCTCAAATATTTTTCTGTGTATTAATAAAAGATGCAAGTGTGAATTCTTCAGACCAACAGCAAATGCACATAAAGGACTAAGAATGCACATAAATGTTCTGTAGTGTATGAGCTGCTTTTGGAAAAAAAATCTTTTCTACATCATGTCAAGCAGGGGCCTTTTCTATAGGCCTCCTTGAGAAGGCATCAACCCTAATCCCAGCTTTTTGCACAGTAAAGAATTCTTGACAAGTTGGCAATAATTCTGATTTGTAGCATAGATGTTGCAGGGAAAACATTGAAAAGAGAGTTACTGTTACTCAAGCCAGCAGAATTTTTTTTTTCTGAAAAAAGTTGACACCCATCAGTTCATATTTGTCTCAATTTTCCTTTTATTTAGGAGCTCAGTGACCAAGGAGGCTCAGACTTTGAAAACACTGAAGTAAGATGGGTCATTACAGTGCCTGCTATCTGGAAGCAGCCTGCTAAGCAGTTTATGAGACAAGCTGCCTACAAGGTAAGATTACAGCCTGGATGGAGAATTGCCCCCGTAAAGCCCTAGTTGATTTGCTGTGTGGTAAAGTGTGTTTCAGACAATTAGCTCTAGTATAAACTGTATAAAAAGTGGTCTAGGAAAGTCAGAGTAGAAACACTGAAAGAGAAGCTAACTCTACCAAGCTGTAGCTTTAAGTCATAAGTAATGCCTTAAATACATTTTTCTATTTACTTTTATATATTGCTGTCCATCATGGCAGACTGACGTTTCAGTCATGTACACTGTATTCCTACTGAATTCAGTGCACATGGAACAGATGCAGTTTTGAGACCCAAGGGGAAGTTGCTTTTAAAATACTGGACACAGTTTTGTTTTGTTATTTTCTTTAGGTCCTCACAGACTTTTATATTACAAAAAAAAAAAAAAAAAAAAGGAAGAGGAGGGAAAGCAAAGAACCTCCTCAGTGGGACTTTTTCCCACAGTAGGAATGAAAGGACTGTGAACCGGATAGGCTGGGTATAAAATTAAATTCAAACGTTATTTTCACGAGTAAGAAGTTTATCTGCATTTAACCCTTTCCCCTCCCCCCAACCCTCCCAATATGTGCACTTCCCATATGCATGTCCTATATTTCAGATTCAGTTTGCGTCTTTGATACACGAACCGTACATTCTTCTTTTCATCAGGATCTTCATTTTCCATTGTGTTTTATTTACTCCTGTTCAGAAACTTGTGTAACCCATTGGCAGCAGCAGCTATGTGATACACAGTTTGTAAAATATGTAGTAGTCATGAGTGATTTGCAGAGTGCTCCTGGGAAGCCCCCAGATTTTTCTAACTCTGTTTCTAACTATCTCTAATGTTGAGCAACGTTTTTCTTAACAGTCGTTATTGTGGGATTGCTAATGCTAGTGCCAGAAGCAAAACACTCTTAAAGTTCTGATGGAAGGACACGGTTGTAGGTAAATCTGAAACACTAGAGACCCATTCATTATCTTTGTATATTGTTGTCTGCCTGCTGTCTGTGTGCATGTGTGCTCGTGAATCGGGAGCCGTGTAAGGAACAGGGCAGGGTAAGGTAGATCTCTTGGCATTTCTCATTTGTGGCACAATGGAATGTTGTTAATTAGTGTCTGTGTCTGTGGTTGTGTCTGTGATTGTGTACTTTTATCGGCAAGCTTGGTAAACAGTGAGGTCTGACAAGGCTTTTAACTCCGGGTGTGTGTTCTATTGCAGGAAAGCAGAAGAATTTAGGGAAATAACCGATGTTTACTTGGTTATGGTTGATATTTTTTAAAGTAATGGGGTTGAAGAAAGAAGTGCAGAAAGCTGAGAGTTCTGTATTGCCATTCAGTCCTTCAGATTCCTGTTGCTAGATCCAACATGTTTCTCAAACCAGTTTGTACAGATAGATCAGAAGTTGCAGCCCATGTTGCTAGCTGTCAGAACATCCAAGCATCATGAAAATGAGAGCTTGTTACCGCAAAAGTAATCGGGGCATTGAGTAGAGAAAAGTGTGACAAGGCAGTGGTAGAAACTGAAGTACAACCACTAGTTTAAGCTGGGAGTTAACTAGTGCTCAAGTCATCTGTGGCAAGTGAGGTAGCTCTAAGAGAACAGGAATACCAACGGCTTCAGTCATCTGTTCACAGTGTAAAGCCCAGCCTTTCTGGAATGGCTAAGTTGTTGTCTAGCAAAACTAAATACTGCATGGAGTTAATAAAGTCAAGTAAGTAGTGTGGTAGATCTGCTTCTGCACTCCACACCCATCAGCTTTTACAGCCTACATTCTCAGTGCATCTCTGACATCCACTCATCTCTCTTGCCTTAAACAAAACATTGCTAACCTGGGATTCTTCATCTGCCCAAAGGCTCCTGCGATGCTCCCTTCCAGCTGCTGTGCTGCTTTTCCATTTGAATGAGTAATCTGGGTGTTCCCTTCAGCCCACAGCTCTTCCCCTCTCCTTCCATCCAGCCTACCAAAATCCTGCTAATTTTGTCTGCATGACAGCTTTTCCTGTCTGTACATACTGCTGAGCTTACATCAAAGCTGTCACAGATTTTGCATCTCGGTTACTGCAGCATCATTTCCTTGTCTCTGGCAACTGTACTCTGGCCTGCTTTTTGTCTCTTCAGAATATTGCAGCTAAAGGGTTTTGTAGCCTTGCATTTGACAGGGAATCCAACTACATTTGACATCTTCATCTGTGTCATCTCAGGCATAAGCTGCATGTCCTGGACTTGAACATTTGTAATGATAACTCATTTTCTTCCTCTGAAACTTGAAAATGCTGGGGTTTTTTTTCATGCCCACAAAAACTTGACTGTGATTAATGTACTCTTATGTGAAAACTGCTCCTCACTGCTTCTTGCTGTTACTCTGCCTGTGCCATCTGTATTCATCTACTGTGCTTTTTGTATCCTTAACTCTTTTTATACTTGCTACCTCTTTGAAGCAGGTATTTTCTCATTTGTCCTGCTGTCTGGGTTTTCCTGATGGGCTGAGTCTGGTAGGCTGTGGAGAACTGCATGTCTTTACAGCTTCACTTTGCTGAATAAAAATTGCTTTCTTACTGGATAACAGTTCACAGATGCTTATTCCTGTCCCTCATGTTCAATTCCTGTGTGTCCAGAGATAGTTCTAAAGCTGTTGAGGCACCTGTTGAGGCCTGATCACGTTTGGAGAGAGAGCAGACTGTCATCTCTGCGTGACTCACTTTAGCTTAAGTTTCCTTTCCCAAAGTGTGTCTGCTGGGATTAGCGTGCATTGCATCTGTTTGTTACATCCTGAACAACGACTCTCACAGTGCATCACTCAGGATTCCCATTGTCCCCCCAGTGAAATATAAGGTATCCTAAATAGTGTTAACTTTTCTTGTTTCTGTGTCCTGGTTTGTTCTGTTTCAAATTCTTTGCTTTGGTGTAGTTCTGTCAGAAGTGCTGTATTTACCAGTGTTAGAAGGAGTCCTGTTCTCATGAAGAACTCGCATCGTGAGTAATAAATTCCAATTGCTGATATGTTTTCTTACTTTGGAGACCTTGCCAATTTGGTCCAGTTGGACAGTGTGTGGGAAGACTCAGTTCTGCTCATGTGGGTGGGACCTGCCTTTATTCTTGTCTTTGCAGAAGCAGCCAAATGCAACTTCCTGCACTGGGCCTGAGGTTTAGACCCCAACATGAAAAGATGACTTAGGTGTGGAGGCAAGGCACAATCCTGCTCATGAACCTGGCCTGGCACTTCCAGCTTCATCAGAATGGCATGTGAATATGGACAGAAAACCTGGAAACTTTGTGTCATCTGAGTTTCTTGTGACACAAGAAAATTCTGTGTTTTTTAGTCTTGCATTAGTCATGAAAAAAAAAAAAAAAAATCAGGTGTCTGCTAACAGAAAGGTAAAACTAGAAGTATTCAAGACCAGTTGTATAGAAATCCATTGAATCTAGTTAGGTGTGAGTAGCTGGCTCAGTCTAAAGAGGATTTGCTGCCTTAATGTATTACTATGAGCAGTACTTTAATTCCTTATCCACTGAAATTCAGGGACTGTAGATTGTATATTAAAGGAACACGGGATCCAATATTCTTGACAGCATGTGTTTTTTTTAGTGAGACATCCTTCCAGCTCATCTTTCAATACATGTTTTTTGGGCACGGTAAGTGCAGAGCAGAACCTTCAGGCTGGAATTCTTCTAACATGTCAGTAGGAACAAGGTTTTAAGGAATAGTTTGGAGTGTGACAGGAGTGTGTGAATGCAGAAGCTATAGAATAAGAAAGTAAAACATGTCATACCAAACTTGCTCAGGGCAGAGCAAAGGAAAGGGAAGGATAGTGCATTTTTGCAAAAATATTTGGTATGTTTACAAACGTGAGTCGGCTGGTCTATTTAGAGATATTGAGGGTTCTTTTCTTTTACTATGAACTGTTGATTTTGAAACAAAGTTCTAGAGCTCCAATGCAGATTTATCTTTCAGTTACAAACAGCAAAATCTTTTGTGTGGTAAGCTTGTATAAATAAACAGAGCGGCAGTCTAGGTTATAGGATTAAGTATGTGAGCCTGGGATTCCAAAGGCTGTCTTGAACCAGCCTTTATGATGAATATTTGTTAGTGTTTCCACAGCACTTTTGTCATGGGATGTGCTTGATGAGAATTAAACACATGTTCCAGGGTTACATTATGTTGATCAGCACTATCCTGCTTTGTAGAAATCTTTGGAGAGAAAAGTAAAGAAATTTGGTGAAAGAGTAATGTGGCAGCACATAAAATTCCTTGCTAATAAAAATGTGAAGTTTGTTTGAATTTTAGAAAGATGACAAGAGAGACTTAGATTAATATCTGTGAGGCTGAGCTAATTTATTTCTCTGGAAGTATTTTCTTTGTTGCATAAATCACACAGAACTGAAATTTACTCTCCTAGGCACAGTGTAACAGACTTCTGCTATAAACTACTGAAGAGGCAATGATGTTCAGGCATAAGCAGCACTAGGAACCAGGTGATTTCTATGAAACAGTACTTGTTGGCAGAGGCAAATGAGGCAGAAGCGTGTTAATTCATCAACCATTCTGATTATTTGTGGCTTCTGGGGTTCTCAAGTCCATGCTTATGCTTCTGTGATACTAAGATCTTTTTAATCATAAGGATTAAAGTGTTTATTAAGTGATATGTTAGGGGGGATTCTGCATCTTGTAGCTATGTTTAATTAGGAAAGGATGACTAATTGAGAAGTGAGGCTTACAGAGTGGGAACTCAGCACAGTGGGAAATGCGTACTAATTGATCTTGATTTACACACTTTAATTACCCAGCCAGGTTCACATGAACATAGAGGCAGCTGACAAAGCCATCTGCTAACCCAGGCCTGTACATTTCTGTTTGTCCAATTCTGTGGCACAAGTTGGAAAATTTGGAAGTTTTTATTTTACTAAGTGAGTAAGGTAGGAGGTTTTCACAGAATTCTAGGTAAGAGCAGGTAGATGGATCTGTGACTGTCTTATAAGGCGTGTTTCTCAGAATCTTAGAAATTGCCTTAAAGGCCACTGGGACCAACAGAAGTAGCCAAAATTTAGAATGTTCCCTCTGCCTGTGGAAAGACTGTTCAATGGGGTTTTCCAGCCAAAAGAAGAGAGAAACAGTCTGAAAATCTTTAAACTACAATCAGGAGTGGGAGGGGGAGTGATGGAAGTTCAAAACCAAATATAAGTCACTGAGTCTAAAATTAGTGGGTAGACTGTTGGTAAGAAATGCATAGGAAGGACAATGAAGGACTATAATAGGTTGGTCTGAAAGACATCGTGGGTGCCAGTATTCAACTAAAAAGACATTGAAAATAAATACAAGCTGAAAGTGAGACTATACTGAAAATATTAAAGAAAAATGAGGAAGCCTTAGGTAAAAATTAAACTGCAACTGGTAGAAAATAGCAAGCATGTAGTTTTCTTGGTGAAACCACTCTGAGAGCCAATTGTGTCCCTTTAATAAAATCAGCCTGAACCATCAGGACCTGCAGCGAGGATGTTTTGAAAGGAAGGGAAGGAGAGAGCCTGAGACACTAAGAGGACACTACTCAAATAGTTCCAGAGCCAGGCTTTGCTGTTGTGGTAACAGGTGCATGCCTGTGGTTCAAAATGCATTTCTGGAATAATATAACATGAAAAATTGAAAAGCTTATGAGAATTTAATGGCTTCATTTTTCTAATGCATGCTAGTCATAGAACTTGCAACTAATGTCCTCTTGCACCTTGGGGGATATAATGTAATGTAGCAAATATTTCTTGTAGTGCTACTTGGAGCTAAGCTTTCATTTACTGCACAAATGTGGTCTGTGGCAACAGCCACTTGGGAGTGAGCTGCTGCAGCAGCATCCTAGTGGAAATATGGACTCTGTGATGTTATGGTCCTATTTGCCATCAACTTGTCAACAAACATAACGACTCCCTTAGTATATTATCATTCATGACTTAATGAGCCAGCTCTAGTAATGCCAATTTGGATTTATTTATGGTCCCAATACCTGTGAAAGTTTTTGGAGGAATGAAAGGGCAATAAGGGCAGGAGAACAACAGAACTAGCAATTTGGAGGTTTTGTGCAGCCTGTTGTGCAAAGAAAAAGTTGGTGATTTCAGAGCCTTGAGGTTGTTACCTTGTAAGGGATCCAGGATTCATCCCCTTAAAAAGTTGTGTCTACATATTTGGGATTACTTATGAGACCAAAATGTGATAGACTAGATGTGATGTCCTAAGTATGGTCAGCTGTAGTTGTTGGTAGTCTTTTCTATCTCATAAATACAAGAAATCATTTTCTCTCTCATGTTGGCCCAAAAAGCTTGTGCCTTGTTTGTGTGTCAGAAGAAATTACCTTATTACCTTTCTTATGCAGATAGAGACTGCAGAATCTCCTCCATGCAGTAACTGGCAGAAGGCAGCTGAAATACTTTTTGTTGTCCCTGATGATGTAATATGGATGCGCCTCCTGATGATGTAGGTTCTAGTACAGGGGAGGAGAATGCAGGAAGCTATGACAGGGATAAAGACTCTGTGACAGCATTGGAAAGCATTCAGAGTGCAGTAGGTGCAGAGCTTTGCTTGCTGTTGTGTGCTGTTGGGAGTTGTGGCAGCCCTTGCCCTTATCTGTGCAGTATGTGGAAAACAAGTGTGACCTCTGCGAGCCAGCACCACTCCTTTGGCTGGTGCAAAGCTGAGCCCAAGCTCATGGGCTTGCTGAAGCTTGTGTGTGAAGAGGGGAGTCAATAACTGAGCAGGTGAATCAGGCAGTTCCTCCTGACTCTCTTACCAGCCCCATCCACAGGTGCAGTACACCCTCTTTCCAACACTGTTATCTCTTTGATTTGTCTCACCTGCATTGTAGTTAATGTAAGATATAATACAAACCTTTGAAACTCCTAAATTGTATTATTTTATAAATTTAAAACAAGGAAATTATGCAATATTCAGAAAACCTGGTGAGTAAACAGTGCTTACAGAGAATTCCAAGATCAGGTTGAAAATGCAAAGAATAGATTAGAAAAAATAGAAATGCACAGGTAAAGAAACTCTTGGCTGGATAACAGCAACCCCAGGAAAAATAAATTGAGGCAATCTGTGCGTGCTTGGCAAAGGCATTTATCTCAATAAGGCAGCCTGGCCATCTATAACAAATTGGTTCATCTCATCAGAGACCACACGAATGCAGCAGTTCCAACTGTGGCCAGTGCAGCTCCAAAAAATTTGTAATACAGAGTATGCTGAAAGAAAAAGTCACATTTCACTACAGTTCCAGATGCCACGTTCATCATCTTACCTTTCAGAAAGGGATAATGCCCATTGTTTCTAAACAGCCTGTAGAGTGTTGTACTTTATTTATTTTCACAGGAGTAGCTTTACTGTTAGGTTAGTGAAGAGACATGAAATATCAAATGGATCCTTCTTTTGTCCAGAATAGTTAGGTAGCATGCTTAGATACATGTATCACACAGAGACAGCTTGATTATTGGGAGTCCAAGCACCCCCAACTCCAACAAACTTCAGCAAAAGCTCTGTTGTAAACCTTGCTTATTGAGTTGGATACTCAGAAATGGATGCATTTGCTTTAGTTTCACCAAGTTTGTGCTAAGTAACTTGCAAAATGTGATGTGGGAGTCTTGAAGGCAAAAGACTTGAGCTTCAAGTCTAGGTCTGCCATGAGTATTCTCATGTGTTTAAGCCCTAGACCATTTTTTTTTCTCTACAACCAAACACAGGAAAATAGATTAATTAAGAATTGAATTTTCCCTCTCTGACAAGACACTGGACTGAGGCAGATGATTTTATGTTTTTGGTGCAGATTGTATTAGTGTTGTAAACTCAACTTGTCCACACGGAAACCTGTGAGGCCCTGAATAACTGCAGGCTTGTTAGGGTGAGCCTGGCACTGCTGTCACACTGTCAGATACCATGGGCTCCCTCTCCATGAAAAGTCTTTGACACAGCATCCACGAAGACAAGGATTGAGAAAGCATTGTAGGTCTTTGGTGTTTGGGAAAGAATCCTACTGGCAGTTCTGGTCTTTCTCAGTGTGTAATACCTGCACCATTTTAGAGTCATGGAAACATTCATTGGAAGCGTCTGTTGGAGATCATCTAGTCTGACCTTCCATTTGAAGCAGGATTATTGCCAACACAGGTCTGCATTGCTTTCTTTAGCCAAGATTTAAAAGTCTTCAAGGACAACAATGCCTCTCTGGGCAGCTGCTCCATCACTGTATCACCTTCCTAGTAAACAGGTTTATTGGTAATATCCAACTGGAACTCTACAAGCTGCAATATGTGGCTGCTGCCCTTTGTTATATCTCCTGGAGAGAAGTTGTTTTCTGCTCTTTGTTGCTGCCCTTCAGACAGCAGCAAGCAGCTATTAGATTGCTCCTTGGCCACCTCTTCACTAGACTAAACAAACTCAGGTTCCTCAGTCTCTCTTGATAGAATGTGTTCTCTAGCAGCCCCCCTTGAACCCTCTCTGCTTTCTCCATGTCTGTCTTGAAGGGAGCGAGAGTGTTCAGTTTGTAACCTTCACAGAGCTCATTCTGTAGCTATTGCTTGTGGAAACTAGTGGTGATGAAAATTAATACTAAGAAATAACAAGGAAGTAAGTGCTGTAGGAGAGGGGTAAAAATTATTCACCCAAAAATTCCCTTCATGGAAGTTCATACCTTGTGAGTTCTACCTTTGCAGGGAGAGCAGCCGCGAGTTCAGCCCAACACAAAGGCTGTAGGAAGGCTGTGAATTTTCTGTGGGTTAGTTACTTTGTATGAGCTCATGCTATGGGCAAACCTGGGAATTCAGAAAACACTGGAAAGCCTGTCTTTTGATGGAGAAAGGGAAATGGCCTCAAACTGCACCAGGGCAGGTTCAGATTGTTAGGAAAAAGCTTTTCACCAAAAGAGCTGTCGGGATGTGAAACAGGCTGCCCAGGGATGGGGTTGAGGCACCATCCCTGGGTGTATTTAAAAGGCTGATGGGTGAGGTGCTTAGGGATATGGTTTAGGAGAGAACAGGTATGGTTGGACTTGATGATCTTAAAAGTATTTTCCAGCTTAGTCATTCTGTGATTCTGGTGTTTTAAAAGTAAAGAAACAGTATTTTCTACATCATAGGAGAAGGGAAGATATCTGGGGTCTCAAGGAGAGGTCTCAGAATAATCCCAAAATTCTAAGGACAATTTAATGTCTGATTTTTACATTGGGGTTCATCCTTCTGTGTCTTTCTTGTTACTTAATCAGTTATGCTAAAGCAAAGGGAATAAATGAAAACTGCTACTTCTATTTTTATGCCACCTCCATTAAACCACTGGCTTTCACACTTTTCATCTTTCAGAATTTACATTTCTGACTGCACTACTCTTCATCCCTCCAAATGAAGGCAAAGCATCAGGGTATATGATGGCATAATGATTTTCAAACATTTTTTTGTGAAGGCTTCTGAAGATCTAGCAAAACTGCATGCACCGTGCTTTCCATGCAGCTTTGTGATATCCTCTAGCCCCGCTCCCTGCCAACCCAGCTCCCCCTTACGCGCCTCTTTGTGATAATGCTGAGAGTCTTTTCCCTTGTTGTTCATCTTCTTTCCTGGCATGCTCTGCCTCCATAATTAGATCTTCATCGTTTATTTGTGACATCCCAGTTTGGTGCCATGGAACTGGAGAAAGTGCTAGCATAGTGAAAAAGGAGGAGGATTAGAGAAGAGCTCACTTACCAAGGCACTAAGTGGATGGTGTTATCATGAATCCCTTAACACAATGAACTGATTAGTTTAAACAGTGTTAATTTCACAAGGCACTTAATTTCCAACTGCTGTTTTGTGTTGCCTTGATTCAGTCACACAATACTTTCTTCATGTGGGCTGTGTTGTGCTTAACTTGCAATCATGGCTTTCCTATTGTTACTAATTATAATAAATATCTTGGAAAACAGAAAAATGTTTATGTTAATTCACAGCTTCTGGGTTTGGTTTTTTTTGGCTGAATTATGTTGTCCTGCAGAGCTGAATTCCCTAATGAACCACACTATCTTTATGTAACTATTTCATGGAATCCAGCTTTTAAATTTTACCTACTACAGATGTGGCCTTATTGGTAAAACAAGTTCTAAAGATTCTTCCTACCACCCCAAAGAATAGATTGTTATACTCATCTTCAGCGTTGCTCCAGGGGTGATTAAAGTAATGCAGCTGGTGGAGGTGGCAAACTGAAAGCAGAACAAGGACCCAAGCTTGGGATGAAGCTGTCCCTGCAGCCTCTGCCCATGCTATGTACCACATGCAGAAATTGAAGCTTGCTGTTTGGCAAAGAGTGGCATTTGGCTGGGACACTGAACTAGAATTTCCACCTGGGTTCCTGAGCAACATTATCCAAGGCTTTTTGTCTCTGTGCCTTGTTTTTCCAACTATCTAATGAGGATGGTTATTCTCTTGCACATGTTTATCTCTTCAGAACTATTATGGTGTACCTTTGTACCTTTGTATCTGGGAATGTCTTATTGTGACTACTGTGCCTACGGCACTGACCCAATACTGAATCAGGTTTTACATGACCGCAAAATCTGTCCAAGCAGTAAACATGTATTTATCCAATCAGACATCATTCTTGGTTTGTTTCTCTTTCTGAAAGATCAAGTTTAACTGCCTTGAAAGTAGTATATTACTCTGTACTTTGTTTACAAAATGTTTTCCTTTCGTGGCTTTCAGGGCATAAAGGCAAAGGCAGTAGTATATGTATTTTACAAACAGGTCATCTGAGCTAGTAAGGAGCTGTTCAGTAGGGCCTGTCTGTTCAGTAGGGCCTGTTGTGACAGGACAAGGAAGGGGTGATGGTTTCAAAATAGAGGGAGGGAGATTTAGATTGGATATTAGAAAAAAGTTCTTTCCTGTGAGAGTTGTGGAGCACTGGAACAGGTTGCCCAGGGAGGTGGTGGATGCCCCATCCCTGGAGACGTTCAAGGCCAGGTTGGATGAGGCCCTGAGCAACCTGATCTAGTTGGGGGGGTCCCTGCTTCTTGCAGCGGGGTTGGACTGGATGACCTCTGGGAGTCACTTCTAACCCTAATCATTCTATGATTCTATGATTCTGTGAGTGCAGTCTGCTGGGATCATCTCGCTGGTTAGTAGTACAACAGAAAGTAAAATTCACTTCTCCTGAATATAAGCATGAGTCTCTGTTGGAGTAATGAATTTATTCCATTTTACCCTGAAAGAAATGTAGCAAATGTTACTAAATAGAATTACAAAATGGGTCTTGATCAGATTATTTTCTCTAGTTCAGAGAATGGGCCTGCACTGTTCTCTGGACCACAGGGGAATTAAGGGGTCAAAGCGGTCTGTGTAGTACTCCTTTATATTTCTATATTTCCAATATATACTGACTCTTAAACATTTATCTTTTACTTTTTGGTCCATTTTCAGAGGCTGTGTTAAGATTAATATATATTTTCACCATATTTCTGCCATAAGGATGATGCTGATTTTGTAAGAAGTGCAGCTGCATCTTTACAGTTACGGCTTTTCTACTTTTGTTATCATAACACTGAGGTGCAAGAACAGTCTGAATCTAATCCTTTGCAAGTGTGGGGTAAAATGCATCTCACCCTTTGTTTTCTTTTCTGGAAGTTTTTAACACCCTTCCCCACCTCTCCACACCCTCCACCCCCCACCCCATTGTGCAGAGCACCATTAAAGCAGATCCCTCTTCCCATCAATCTTGTCAGAGCCTGCCTGCACGGGGCTGGCTTGGTCCCACGACCTGCTGCTCTCCATCCTTGCTTGGCAGGGCAGCACTGCTAGCCTGTGATCAGCTTAAGGGCTGCCCACCACACAAACTCAAGGCAGAAAAGTCTTAATTATTTTACATACAAATTTAACATAAGTAATTTCCTTTTGAACAGAGAAAGGTTCTTGGAAAGCCTATGCAAGAGATGGCAGTGTTTTTATCGTTGCTCTTATGTCTTTAGTGTGGTTTAATTCTGCAGCTTTGGCCCTTTTTGATGATCTGGTTTCAGAAGGAAGGTAGAGCTATGAAGTGGTCTTGTGGTAGTGTGTGTGCCTGTCTGTATTGTCACCCAGTGCTGATGGAAGGCCAGGAGGCTTGAAGAGGATTGGAAACACAGCAGGAAAGCGTGGCGTGTGTTCCCATGGGAAAAGCCATAGTGGGAGCTGAGAGGCTCATGGCAGGCACTGAGCTTTCAGAAGTTTGAGTATTCAGAAAACAAGTTGGACTTTAAAGATTTTTGAGTGAAATGTGTGTACATAAAAGAGAGAAAGAGGATTTCCAGGCAGATAAAGCTCAAGGAAATAAAGGTGAATACGTGTGGGGTGACTCCAGTTAATATACAATTCTAATAATAAATGAGCATCTTAAATTTTACAGATGGAGTACTATTTGCTGTACATGAGTTGGCTTTGGGTGTTTTTTCCCCTCTATTTAAGACCTCAGTATCAGTTCTTTGAATAAGTTCTATAGCTCAAAGAAATAGGCACACTCCAGGTAAGGCATGTTCCTTGTGTTACAAGTCAGGTTTTTTTTTTT
>VXBZ01007594.1:48257-65582 GCA_013399135.1 Heliornis fulica | reverse complement strand
AAAAAAAAAAAAAGGGGGGTGGGGTGGGATTTAACCTTTGCTTTCCATAGCTTGGAAGGAGACTAATAGAAAACATGAACCTTGTTGATGATGGTGTATTTCTTAATAAGCTGTTCCTTCTGAGGTCACCAAGGGGTAATAAATAGAGCCTGACAGAGCAACTGTGTTCTGCCTGGCTGTGATATGAAATAGAGGAGTGTTTCAGCTAAACGCTGATGCTTCTGGTTATGGCAGCTTTTAGAGATGGGAGTTTTTCATCTAGGCTTACCTTGTGGTTTTCATTGCCTTTTGAAGAAGTCACTACATGGTATATTTTACTACAGCACTGGCTTTAAGGCCATATACATGACAATAAATTTAAAAAAAGCAAGTAAATAGGCATTGCTTTTTTCATTATGTATCATGGTACGTGAGGCTAGGTTTTAGAAATAGCATCTTTTAATCTGTAGTAATTATGACTCTGTTTAAGGAATGAGTATCATTTAGTTCTCTGGAAGTGCTCAGGCTGCTCTACCAAGCTATGGTCCAGACCTCAGCATTTGCTAATGGTGAATTAGTTTAACACTTGGCAGCTGATGCTGTTCAGAATGAAGAATGTATTTGTGGTCAGCTGCAGCTCTCATCTGGTGACACTCATCTGGCTGTAAAAGCAGAGTGAGTGCACCAGGTTGAAAATTCACCTGCATCTGAACAGCAAAGTTATTTGTGCTCCAGTACGTGAGGTTCTGAAGCACTTTCTGGTTTGCTGTTGATGATGCATATTGGCAAATGAACTGGGATGTGCTGGTACCAGCTCACAGACCTGTTTGGCCAGAGTGAGTGGAAGTCTGGCAGTTAGCTTGTCAGAGCACGAAATCCTGGTGCTCAGGCAAGTGAGCAAAGTGAGTTTGGGACAGGCTTTTATAGTCATTCTTTCCTTTGATTCTTCCAGGTATATAAATGCAGCAGTGCCCTGCAAATCAGTTTTAAAGAACTTTCTAGTGCTCAACAGATTTCTGTAGTTCTATGATGTTTGTGTTTTTGGGGAAACCACTGTCTGCTCCCTGCACATTTCATAAGCAGTGACTGGGTTTGTGCTGCTCCTGAGTACATCTCCTGAGCAGACTAGAGTGAAGACATAGCTGTTGTGAAGTCTGCTATAAGCTGCCCTAGGCAAAAGCAGCATGATGCAGGTCCCACTGCCAGGATGATCTATATAATGTTGAAAACCAAGACATTGTTTAGATCTACCCTGCTAACATGTGAATCTCTGCTCTTAGTTACAGTCATACTTAGGCAGCAGCACAGAGTAAGGAAGATAGAGAGGAGCAAATGTAAAAATATAGCAAATTCCTAAACTTAAACAGTTTATATTTTTAACACATGTGTCACTGTTTTTGTTGCATTGAGTGCCTGCAGTTTTCACTCCTCTTTCTCTGCACACTCCATGTTGTTCTCCCATCTGTCCCTTTCTCCTCAGCTGGAATGATGGGGCAGAGGTACTGTCTTCACCTCGGAGCCTGTATTAATGCAACCTCATTGCTCCATTCCTCCCTCACCATGTGTATGCATTCATGTTTCTCATCTCCCCTTCCCTCATTACGTCTATGCAATGTATAGATATGCATATATACAGTAATGTGCTATCTCTGGTGATCTAAGTAGAAATACTACATACACATGAAATATAGTCAATAATGAGATACATATATGTACATATATATGTATATATAAAGATATGTGTATGGATGGATACTTAGGTATAAATACATATGTTGAACACCTAGTACCTTTCACTGTACAAGTTTCTTTGTGTGGTGTTAATTTTTATGTTAAATAACACATTCTTCATTGCAACTTCAAACTCTGTAGGGAAGGCTTTTTAACAAAAAACTATGACATTTTCTTAATGCATTTATGTTAGGATCAGCTGGCATTAAAAAATGCCAATTTTGATGAAAGTTTTCCTCAGGAGATATTCTGAGTATGTTAAAATAATATCTACAGAGAGAAAGTGGCAAGAATAGTATCTGCTATACTTGGAAGGGCTGAGAACGTGGATCTGAGTCCATCCGCTGCACGTCACTGCTTCCTCTCCTGATGTGCAGGCTGCAGTGTGAAAAGTTCATAGTACAGATTACTGCTGGAGGAGGGGAGAAAGCAAATCTTGCCACTAATGGTTTACTGTTTTCTTTTAGAAAAACCAGTCTTGGAAATATGTACCAAAATCACTCCTAGCATATGCCCAGTATATGGAGCAGACTGAGCACACTAAGTTCATCCACGTTGCTGGATATTAAAAACACTCTTTTTTCTTCAGAGCTCTCACAAGAACTGATAATGGATTTAGTATATATGAAAACTATGGCAGCATTGTAAGCATTCATCCTCCATGCTCTCACTGGACAGGGCAGGAAGCACTGGCCTTAAAATTGCAGCAAGAAAGATTCAGATGGGGGTTTTTAGCAAAACATTATAAAGACAAAGATAGTAAAGGGCTAAGATAGTTTGTGTGCAGAGACCATACATTTTTTGAATTCCTTAGCAGATTAGATAAGTATCTGTCAGGACCAAGTATTGATTCATATCTTGAATGTTGCCCTTTCCAATACAACAAATTAAAGCTTTGTGTGTAGAAGAGCTCAGCTGGAGATAAGTGATGTTGAAGGTAGCTGGCGTGAAACCAGCCCTGCTTGTGCCTAGTACACCCAGATTGGTCAAAGGGAAGATCAGGGTCATGCTAAGGCACAAGGCAAGAACTTCATCATCCCCAGTACTGCTCCAGAGCTTTATCTAAGCCTGTGCCTGCCAACATGCTTACATGTGACTAGTATGATGGCAGGAGAGGCTGGCTTGGACCTGTGCTTGATTGATAGTCTTTTTATATCTTTTAGGGTTACACTGGCTGCCATAAATCCGTGTATTCCAAATTATGAAAGTTTGGTTGCAACATAGCTGGCAGAGTTTGATGCTCTGTGGTATTTGCACAGTATTAGCCTTCCCAGAGAGTTCCACTAATTTCAGATCATGCTGTTGAGTCTGGTGGATGTAACCAAAGCAGAAAGTTTTGCCCAACAGCAAGTGACCATAATCCCAAACACATGGTATGCTTTTAAAATGAGTGACCATGATTAGTTTAACCCTTACTTTCTTATTTTGATATTTACTTGTTGTTTTACCTCTTTTATTATCAACAGCGAGGAAGATGTTTTCTATAAAAAAAATCTATGCTCATATTTATTAAGATGGAGAGGGTAAAATAAGGCAGTAAACATGAAGGACAATTTTATGTCTCCAACTCTTACCCCAGTATTGCATTTTGAACAAGCTTTTGACTTTGAGTTTCTAGCTGCAGGTGTAAACTAGTCAGCAATCCCCACAGCCCACAGTGAAGCTGTATGAAGGAAGCCAGATTCCAGTCCAGGTCTGCAGTCTTTCCATGTGAGTTGGCCTTCTTTGAGGGATGCTTTGGAGCCACCACAGCGTGTCTGTATGAGCTGAAAGGAAGGTTTGCTAGAAGACTTGACTGTGGAAGTAAAATATTCATACATTTCTTCCTTTGCTAGCATATGTTAGTACTCAGGCCTTTAACTGAAACATAAGAGCAGGTCAAGAGCAAGTTGAGCAGAAAGCTGAAAGATGTTTTTATCTATTTAAATAGAAAATCATACAGTAGGGAGAAGTACGGAGAAAATAAATGAAAAAACAATTTTGTCAACTGCTTGGTATTTTCCTCTAAGTCCAAATCTGAGTGTGATGTGGTTACATGAGAACTTTGGGCTTCTTGAAAATCTCTGTGTCTGGAGGCAGAAAATCTAGAGAGAAAACAAAGACAGGCAAATATTGATGTTACAATATGGGATTATTGTTAGGCTTGTTCCCATTATATTTTAGGGACCTGTACTATTGTATTTTGAGTCCTTGAATAAACTGAGCATTCTGGATGTTATAAAAGTGAATGTGCTTAAAAGGAATGGATTTTGAAGTAGCAAATGTTTGGTTTAAGTCAAAAGATGCATTACTGGCAAAGCATATCATATATTCCTACTAAGCTATATGGTGCAGGGAGGGTCCATTTCAACAAGGACTGTGTGTATCTAGGATATAAAGTGATATACTTAAAATACTGGTGTGTGGAAGAAGGGCTAGAGGTACTCCTTTTTTTTTTTTTTCCTTTTCCTTTTAGAGCAGACTGGGCCCCCCCCTCATGTAGATGAACAGGTTAATTAGAAGTTCAGGTTTTAGGCCGTTCATCACAGATTTCAATAAAACTTTCTTCTTTTCCCCACCTGTTATGTACACAGCAACTTGGTTAGACACTTAGCATGGTAAGTGCATGCATACTGCCCTGTAACAGCTTGTGAAGTTGTGCTATATACATTGTGGGCAGGAAGATTCCCAGATCAACACCTTTAGCAAGCAGCAGCAGGTTCTTTGTGCATTGAACTCAGAGGGCTAACCTAACTGAAACTGAGCTGGGGAAAGGCTTGTTCACTTGCTGAAAAGGATCTGATAGGTTTTGGTATTTCCCGCACCACTTCCCTGATCCGCTCTCTCTCACAGGCAGGAATGGCATCTCCTGAAAATCCCGAGCAGTTGATCATTGCCCTGGAACCCGAGGCTGCCTCCATCTACTGCCGAAAGCTCCGCCTGCACCAGATGATAGACCTGAGCAGTCGGGCCCCTGTCAATGGTTACAGCCCAAGTGACACTATTGGAACGGGATTTACACCAGGTACTACTTCTGTTAACTCATTGAGTTACTTATGCCTAAATTTGCTCTGTCCCTGTGGGCTGTTTTCTTACCATTTCTTGTTGTCTTTGCTCTCTTGAAATGTTTCAGTCTAGCATCAGTTTGCTTTTCTGAACTGTTCTGCTGTTTAATGTAATTAAACTAGTTTAGACATTGATCCAGCAGATTTGTTTGCACACACTTGAATTTTAGCATGCAGGTAGCTTCACTGCCTTGCCTTGTTGATGGAAGTCTTTTAGGAGCAGCCTCATATTTTCACAAAAGTATTATTTTGCCTTAATCAAAATCCACGCTTCACTTTGGATCAAGTTTAATTTCTTGGAAACAATTATGGATTCAATGAGCTGCGTTACTGAAGCAGTGTTGAACTTCAGTGAGACTATTAGTCTGAGGTGTTAGAGTTTTGGCAAATACTTTTTGATGCTCGAGGGAATACAAATTACTGGAATACAGCAATAAATGTGCTTATAGAAGAGCAACTAGATATGGCACTAGTGATTGTTTTGACCTGGGATCTGTGGCTAATATCAATACTTAGATACAAAACAAGATGATTTACAGTGAAGTACAGAGATTGGATTGCAGCATAATTCACCTGCCAAAAGATACTTCACTGCCAAATATTTTTGAGTATGATATCCTGCCTGAGATTTGAGGAAAAGAGGAAGGGATAAAAAAAAAAGGAAAATGAAGGAGTAAGGTGGGATTGCTGCATGATGGGTCATATTTCTAGTCTCTGTGAATTGTTACAATTGCACTGATATCAGTGGTAGTGTGTCAGTCTATCCCAGACTGATTTTTTCAGAATAATTTGTATTTTATTGCATTCACTAGGTCAAAACAGCAGAGGTAAATGAAAGGTTAAGCTAATAAAACTATTCCTGCACTTTGAGGAAGGTATTTTTTTTGTTAGGTGTAGTCCCTATGTCATTCTCTCAAATCCATGCCTCTCCTAGCCAGCACTTGTCAGATGTGCACAGGATGCAATCCCTTTGCAGGACACAGTCCCTTCAGGGGCCCTTTGCCTTCTCTGCCCCTCATTCATGTCCTGAACCATTTTGGTTCCATGCAATTTTGCATGAGCTTACATTCAGGGTACGCAGGGATTTACCTCTGGGACAGTAATCAAAGAAAAGAGTTTCTCTTTTCGGTTAAAGTTTTGAAGCTGTGTGGAATCTGGCAGATCATGCATTTCTTCTAACGGGCTTATACTTGGCTGAGGGGGCACCATTCTCCTTCTTGACTTTGTATGGTAAAAGCTATTGGGGATGAGAAAGGTTTCATGTCAAAATTAATGAAAACAAAGTTTGGAGTAAATTAATTTGGGGTAGAATTAAGATTTCATAAAGGCATGGCATGCACCCAAGACAAGCTGAGAACAGATTAAGGAGAAAAACCCTTTAAATATAAACAGAGAGAAGCACTCCAAGGACCATATTATTGCTGTGAATTCAAAACAAAACTTTTACTGTTTGTAGTAGCCAGTATAACCTTACTTCAGCCATAGTTAAAGACTGGCTCCTGTGTTCGCTTCTAGTCCTCAGGGGTGAATGAAAGGGCTCCTGTGGGTTTCTGTGGGTTCCGTGTCAGGCCCTTACTTGCACCTAGTACTTGCTCTGTCATTGAATCCTTCATCATTCAAGCTCTCATTGTGCTGCTAAGTCAGTGCAATGAGGCTGACGCAGCTTGTCTGCATTATGGGGTCTTCGTGGGGAGGATGTGAGGGGAGCCATGGGTTTTTCTCTGATGATAGGCCCTGTAGAAAGGAGAAGCAAAAGGCGCTTGGTGATTTGCATGCAATGTTTACAGCAAGGATGATATTTTCATGCATAACAGGGTGGCTCTCTTCTTTAGTGTTTCATAGAAGTGATTTTGAAGGTGAGTAAAGGTTACATGGGGAATGGTTTCCTGATCAGCTCTAGGGGTAATTAAGAAGGATAATTGTAAAGGCTCTTGCTACTCTGCTTTCTCTTCAACTGTTCTGCATCTTTTAACTGTCTAAGTAGCAATTATGTCTTGTAAGTTAATTTATCGTTGTAGTATAGCTGGATTACACTGAATTTTTAATTCATGTATATTAAAAATATGAGGTTCAGACTTTGTGATCACGGTAGCCTTAAAAAAGCTGTCAGCCTGAGCACCAGCGCGTTTCCCTGCTGATTTTGAGACAGACCAACAACCTGGACGGTTTGGAGTGCTGTCATTGCCTGAGCACCCAAAACGAGCAGTGCCTTGTGAAACCTCGGGGTTCGCCTCTCTCTTAGCGCAGCTGCGCCTGGCGCCGTGCCGGGCCTAACGCCGGCAGCGCCTTGTGGAACCGCGGAGTTCGCCTCCCCCTCAACGCGGCGGGGCCGGGCGGGGGGCCGGGCCTGCCGCCTGCCGGCAGAGACTGCGCCCAGCACGGCCGGCTGCGGGCACGCACGGTGCCAGGCGGCCCTTGGAAAACCAGAGTGCGTTGGAGAGGCACATGTGTGGTGTTCAATTTAGTTTACTGGTTTTAGTGCAGTCGGTATCAAGAAAGATCAGTGTGGATGAATAAGGTTCCCGATTCTTACACAGTCATTTTTGTTCATTGGTTTCATTATCTGCCTGCCTGCTTGCACTTGTTTTCTGCGCCTTATGGTATCAACTACTTCATGCTTCCTGATACTCCATAATCTTTCTCTCTGTCAATGACTAGCTAAGGAGCTCGTCCGTCGTAACCGACAGAGTCGTACCTTTTTGGTGGAAAATGTCATAGGAGAGATATGGTCCGAACTGGAGGAAGGTAGTGTCCTTTCTTGAATAAACTTTGCTCTCAACTAGTTTTGTACTGCAGGCAAACATTGTGTTTCCCACAAAAGTGCTGCACTGCATTGTTCTCACAGTGGTTATAAATAGGAAAAGGAAAAAGAATACTATTTTATGTTTGGTTACACTGCTATTCTCTATGCTCTAGCAAAATACAACTTACTATGGAGATAGTAGAAAGGAATCAAGATTTTAAAATGCAACCAGAATATTTCTCTTAGACTAGACTTTGTAAGTAAGTCATATTATTAATAATAATATAACCTACTAGAATGTATGCTAGCAGCATGAGCAAATCTACTAACCCACTTTTCATCTGTGCTAAGTCAATAACTTTTGACTTCCAATTGTCATATTTATTGTCAATCATTGCATTGTAACTGCTAAAAAAGATCAAATCTTCATCACAGACGTTCATGACTTTCTGTAAGTTGTTACCATTCATGGTGATAATGCCTCTGAGAAGTGTTTTTTGCAAGATGCTGTTCTAATAATGAAATGTAAATTAATCTATTCCTTTGGAAATCTAGGTGACCGTTACATTGTTGTAGATAGTGGAGGAGGCACGGTGGATATGACTGTCCATCAGATCAGACTCCCTGAAGGACATCTTAAAGAGCTATACAAGGCAACAGGTAATGTCACTTCCACTGCTTGTGTTAGTTATGTAGTATTTTTACTGGTCAGTGAGGGAAATATATGTCTTTATCTACTTACGTTTCACTGACAGTCCTTCCTGAAATAAGACCAATGTTAATAATTATTATAACCTAGCTGCTGGGAACATAGATGTTCTAAAAGGCTAATGTGTTCCCAGTCAAACGGCAAAACATCCAAATGGCCTTGTCTGTCTGCTGTCCTGTGGCCTAACAATCATGCACAACGATTGGCCTGCAACAAAGACATAAAGTGCAATTCCTTGAATTGTATTCCCATCCTGAACCCTGGATCCTCTTCGAATTTGTCCCATGACTAAGCCATTCCCACAATATACAGCTTATTATTTGTTGCTGTGTTTCCATACTGAGTTAGTCTTCATCTGTATGGTTCATCACTGAACATTCTCACTCTTGGTAACTGTAAGACAACCTCAGGAAACAACCTAGTGAGAGCAAAAGGAGTCTGTCTGCTTCTGACTGAGTTCAATTCTCACCTCATGTGTGGATAGGAGGCAGTTTCCTTTGCTTCTGGAAAAAATGTGTCTGTTTGATAGTGGTGATGTTACAGTAGATATGGTGGTATAGGAGTAAAAGTTAAGCAAAAGTAAGATTATGTTCCATATGAGAGAAGATACCTCTTTGTGTAGACGTTCTCCTAGTAGTGTCAATCTTATGTGCATTTGGTCAACTTGAAACCTAGTGAGCTGTTCAGAATATTAAAGCTGTGTTTTGTCTGAAATACAGGTGGGCCATATGGTTCTCTAGGTGTGGACTATGAATTTGAAAAGCTCCTGTGTAAAATATTTGGAGAAGATTTTATTGAGCAATTTAAAATCAAGCGGCCTGCTGCCTGGGTAGATCTGATGATAGCGTTTGAGTCCCGTAAACGGGCAGCAGCTCCAGACAGGACCAATCCACTAAACATCACTCTGCCTTTCTCCTTCATTGACTACTACAAGAAGTTTCGAGGTCACAGCGTAGAGCATGCCTTGAGGAAAAGCAAGTGAGTAGACAATTGACGCCAAATGGATGCAGAATTAACTACAGATAGTAAAGACAAATAATTAAAATATCCTGATTACACGTAGACTGACAGATAATATAAAAATGTAATATAAAGATGAGAAAATGGGATTGCCTGACATGCAGCTTCCAGAATGAAAAGTTCTGATCTATGTCTTGCTAAAGCTTTTCAATGCAAAACACAGGATGAGGAAGGTCAGATCAAATACAGAATTTGATATCTGAAAGTTAGTTTCCTAGAACCTTGGCACTGGAACAAATCCAAGGTCTTGAGTGAGATGTGTAAGTATATTTGTGACTTGAGGAAACTGATGAACAATACAACATCACTGAAACGTGAAAACCTGTACTGATGCATAGAGCTCTGCAAGAGGAAAGCATTCTTCTTTTGAAGTGATGGCAAGTTTTCTTTTCTCCTAGTATGTTACAGTTAGATCCGTTTGCTCAGTAGATGGAGAGAAATAATTCCATGCAGGATTTTAATTCCTGATTGTAAGTATGTGAGATTGCAAGATTGTAAATTTTAAGGTCATGGGCTGCTACACAAGAGGAAGTGAGGAGAAAGTAGGAATGGGCATTTTGCATCTTTTGAAGTTGTGTACTACAGGACACCTGGAGAGCCTGCGAATCTGAGGCAGAGTGCCTGGGACCTGAGAGCAAAAGACTTGAAATTTAGTACCTGTACTTTGTCTTCTTTCTGTGTTTTTTAATCCAGTGAATTTTGAATATAGCATGTAGACTGAAAATCCTACATCTGTTCCTAAGGTTATTGGCAAATGGACTTTAAGCCTAAATTACTTGTAATCTGCCTTGGAGTCAATTCCTTAATGAGACTGAGGGTCTGAAATCATTAAAAATTTCTGGAAGTATCCCCCCACACTAGACCATCTCCATATTAATAGTCTTAATAGTGAAACTTAGAAGGAATGCTAAACGTTCCCTTCAACTTGAATGAAATTATTTGGGTAACAGGATAGAAAGACTATAAAGGGGAAATATAATGTGCATGAATGCAAAGGAGATTACTGAGTTATATGGCTGTCTATCAGTGATGGAATAACATAATGCCTGTATTCACTTAACAAATGTCATGCCTCGTTAAAAATGCTGTGTGTCCTTCTGCCTCCTGAGGCTTCCCATCCTTGCTTGTTTTCCTTGTGTGTTTCCAGTGGCTTTGGTCTTCTGCTATAATCTAAATGTTGCCCTTCTGGGGATGAATCAGTGCTGTTTCAGATGAGCGAGCACTGGGGTGACTGCCAGCTGTTTCATAAAACAGCTGAGCATTGGAAATGCTATGGAAGGCAATCAGACAAAACAGCAATTAGATAAGTAAAAATAACAGTTTTCCCTTAAAATTTTACGTAGTTGCAGTTGGTGTGGGGCTAGGGTGAGGTGAGGCACTTACTTCCAAGCAAAATGCATGCAGATTCCCTAAACTCATTCATTTATTTATTTAGTGTGCCTTGTGAGTGCTTGCTCTTTCTTCCAGCTCAGCTGTAATGTTTTAATGTCCTTTCTAATTGTTCTTTTCCAGTGTGGACTTTGTGAAGTGGTCCTCCCAGGGAATGCTGAGGATGAGCCCAGATGCAATGAATGCTCTTTTCAAACCTACAATTGACCAGATTGTTCAGCACCTTAGTACGTATCTGTGTGTAATTCCACTTACCAGCTGAGCTGAAACTGAAACTATGCTTACATAGTTCAAAGTAGTAATTGGAATTAAGTCAAACATCTGCCCTAATATGCACTGAATGTGGGAAAGGAATTTAGTTCTGAACCTTGTAGTTCTGTACAAAGTAGTCAGGAAAATAATAAAAGTAAGGAACATCACCATAATGTGTATTCCTACCTGGTTCTAGTAGTAGTTATTGAGTGTGATTCAGTCTTGGTACTGCCTAAGCTTCAGTTTTTCTTTACTGCCAGGGATGCAGGCATTTGGAAAGCTGAAATGCACTGACTCACCCAGATCCTGCTGTCTGGTTTTGTTTGCTGTTTCAGGCAACAGCTAAATAATGCCATAAATGTAACTAGTTTCTGATTATTCCTGAGAGCTCTAGTTTATTTCTCCTCAGTGGAAGGACTTATAAAGTCACATTTGTTAATGACCATCAAAGTCGGTGACATCTCTAAAACATAAATAATAAATGATGCATCCAGCTAAAAGTTCTTCCAGGCATGGCATAAGCAGCACTGAATTTATTTATCCAGTAATGGAAAGTGACATAGGCTTATTGGGAAATTTATTCTTTAAAGTATTCCTGGTGGAAGATTGGATTTGTATTGAATGTAATATGTACTGAACAAATTATTGCTGTTCTACACATTACAGAGCACTAATTGAATTGTATTGGGAGTGGAATATCCAGCTTTACTTGATGTATGTGAGGAATTACTAGATAAATTTTGAGAGGTCACAACTTAGTGTAGACCATCTTATATGTGAGCAGGGAGGTAGAGATCTAAAATTAGAGTAGTTGTGGAAGATACCTCAGTTATGCTGCCCCAGCTATTTGGACTAAGGGTGAGCCTACAACTGATGTGCATAATTTTCTTGAAAGTAGCCTTAAGCTAAGAGGGAAAATCTGTAAAAATATAAGGAGGTATTATTTTGCAGATAGTTCATATTATGGTTAAGATGTTAAGGTGGGAAGTAGTAAGTGAATTTAAAATGAAGGGACTTATCTGGAATACAGTAGAGTATTTGGAGAATTAGTTAGGTTTGGGGCTATCTCACTGATAGTTGGGGTGGCAAGATGATGTCTGTTTCCTTACTGCCCATAATGTGACTGGCAGGATTTCTTTGCAAAAAATCTGTATCTACCTTTACTGTTAGAAGTTAATTAAACATACTGGTTTAAGTGCCACTTCAGAAATGACATATGCTTGTAGGTAAGTTTCCATTCATGATGAAACAGAGTGTAGAAGAGAGTGGCAGTGTGGGCACAGATGTGGTTTCATTTCATGTGCATGTGACAGTGCAGTCAGACATTGGGAGTTTCACCTGTGTTGCCTTGTCACTGTGGATTTTTCCCTATTGAATGGGCTCTGTTTCTGTTTAGGTGATGTGTTTGATAAGCCAGAAGTGACCAATGTCAAGTTTCTGTTCCTGGTGGGTGGCTTCGCTGAATCCCCCTTACTCCAACAAGCTGTCCAGAGCGCTTTTGGTTCAAGATGTCGAGTCATCATTCCTCAGGATGTGGGGCTCACCATCCTCAAAGGAGCTGTTCTCTTCGGTCTAGACCCTGCTGTCATCAAGGTGCGGCGTTCTCCTCTCACCTACGGCGTGGGTGTGCTCAATCGGTTTGTGGAAGGGAAGCATCCATCAGAGAAGCTCCTCGTCAAGGATGGCACACGCTGGTGCACTGATGTTTTTGACAAATTTATCTCAGCTGATCAATCTGTAGCCCTTGGAGAAACTGTGACACGCAGTTACACGCCTGCCAAACCTTCTCAGTTAGTAATAGTGATCAATATCTATAGCTCAGAACAAGATAATGTCAGCTTCATCACTGAGTCTGGAGTGAAGAAGTGTGGCACCCTTCGCTTGGATCTCACGGGAACTGATGCTTCAGTGCCGAACCGGCGGGAGATCAAAACACTCATGCAGTTTGGGGACACTGAAATCAAAGCCATGGCCATTGATGTTGCCACCTCTAAAAGTGTCAAAGTCGGTATTGATTTCTTAAACTATTAACAGCCCATTTTCCCCACCACAGCCTGTTTGTGAGACTGATCTTCCACTGTTCCATTTTTTGACTTTCATACGTCACATAAGTTGAATTTCAGCAGGCTATATGAGAACAGCTAGTAAGGTGGGGTGTGTCATGTTGGTGCCCTTTGATGACCAAAGACTGGATTTTGAAAGACCCTTAGAAAGTGTTGGGAGCAAAAGTTCCAGAGGTAGTAAAAGTTCCCAAGTTACTCAAGCATGCTTAAAGATCTCCCTTTATTAAGTAAACACTGATTATTGTTGGGTCCTGATTATTAGCTAAAAAGGTATAAAATCATAATGTCTTTGCCTTGCTTTTCTTCCTCTCAAGAAATCTCACTAACCCCTGTGGTTGTTGTAGTGGGCTGTATCTGTGTGGGGTACCTGTTTAAACAGCACCATCCTCTGGCAATGGGAATGGACTAGTCTAGAGTGTTCTTTTGATTTTGCCCTGTGCTTTCAAAATTTTAAGTGCTGATTATCAATGACTTAAAGAAATGGGAACTGAGTTCCTTAAATTCTGAGATCCCACTGAAAAGAAATTCCTCAGAAATCCTTAAAATTAGGTTTATGAGATATGTATGTTAGGAACCTAATACAGATTTTTCCATTTTGAAAATAACACCTTTATTGTCAGTGCTCTCAGAACTAGCTGTTGAATTAAATAGCTAGTGTTACCCTCGTTATACTTTGAAAAATAGAGAAAAAAGCTATTTCCCTTTTTGAGTCTTATAAACTTATTAGTCTCCATCTGAAATCATAGAATCACAGAATAGTTGAGGTTGGAGACAACATCAGTTGACTAACTTGGTCTAACTTTTCAGCTCTCAGCAGTGTCAGGAGGATGGATGGACGTTGTGCAGTTTTGAATATCTGTAAAGATGGAGATGCTAAAACTTTTCTGGGCAACCTGTTCCAGTATATGACAACACTCAGAAAACAACAACAACAACAAAAAAGCAAAGAGCTTTTTGTTGTTGTTAATTAATTTTTGTTGTTAATTAATTTTAAACTTTGTTGTTAATTAATTTTAAATTTTGTTGTTAATTAATTTTAAATACAACAAAAAGCAAAGAGCTTTTTGTTGTATTTAAAATTAATTTATTGAATTTCAGTTTGTGACCTTCACTGGATACCTCTGAAATCTGGCTCCTTCGTCTTTATTGCCTTCCATCAGGAATGTATACACATACCTGGCATCCCCTGAGCTTGTGTCTGCTCAGATCCTGATGTCATCTTCGGCTAAGCTGCTTCCTGGCCAGTTGGCCCGCAACATATACTGGTGTGTGAGGTTGTTCCTCCCCAGGTGCAGGGCTTCCATTTGATGAACTGTGAAGTTCCTGTCTGCACATTTCTCCATCTTGTTGAGGTCCCTATGACCCATCTGGTTTATCAGGCACTTATACAAGTGATTATTTTCTTATTAACTCCGGTGGTAAGATTTGAAAGTGCAATGAGATGATGGCTGCCCAGGAAGAGTTAAACAAATTAAAAGAGAGAAAACGTCCAGATCAAGAGTACCATAATATTTTTGGAGTAGCAAACTTTTTAATTGAGTAAAATGTGTTTCTGGGTTCAGTCAAATGGCCAGTAAAGTGGAAGGCAGAAGCCAAGAGAATGAAACTGCAGATAGCATTAAAAAAAGCATTCCTTACACAGCTATGAGCACACAGCTCTAGCACAAGTGAAATACCATGGTGGTCATAGTAGCATCTTGTTTTCAGAATAATAGCTTTCTGGAAATGTTTTCCATTCACCTGAAAAATTTCCTCTGCCACAGGAACAGTTTTTATTTTGCAAAATGGGTGGATAACTTCTGAAACCCACAGCCTATACCTGCTGTGAACCGACAGCTTCAGATACAAATCTGAGCCCCACTCCAAGCAGGCAGACTGATACTAATCCATGGAATCATCCTAAAGTACTGGTACTTTTGGAGCAATTATACACAGCTGCTTGATTACCTGCTGGAATTCATTATGTTTTTAAAACTTTGCAGTGTTAATTGTTAAACTAAACCTTCATCTCTAATAAGTTAAGCATGAGTCAAACCATTACCGACACTTTAGGAAATGAAAGCTTTATCAATTTTTTCACTAATTTATGTTCCAAACCTGCACTTAAGCTTTCTGTGTTTAGCCTGGAGTTCTGCAACAGTAACGAGCTGCAGAACTGGTCTACTGCATTTTGCCATTGAGTTTCCATGTCTACTGCAGAATTCCCTAGTTGAATGTGAAATCTGTTCTGCATTCAGCTGTTTAAAAAATAAATAAAAAAAAAGACTATGGCAAATGTTAGTCACAGTATCCAACTGTGCTTGCTAGCATTCAGTTTCCTGCTGCCTGCTAAATGCTTTAAAAGCTAAAATCTGGGATTTTTTGTGTGTTGCTTTCCGTGGTTTACAAACAAGAGAAAATTTAAGATGAGTTATGAACAATATAATTTTATGTATATACAATATTTAAATATTGTACAGACTCTTTCTTTCTACAGTGCTATTTTCTTGTATAAAAATGCTCTTCGCCTCTGTTGATTTCATTCAGCTGTTAATTTTAAATAACATAGTTTCTCAATCAGCTTCTGTAATTATAGGCTTTTAAAGATGGTAAGATATGAAATGTAAAAGGCTGATCTTATAATAATAGGAAAGAAATGTTGGTGTGTCAGAGAATACAACATTTTTCCTGCAATGCAAGTCATACCAGTTCAGCATATTGCACAGATGCACTAGCACGTTGCCGGGTTTCTTGTTTCTTTGTTTCAGACGGTGACCATTCCGTCTCCAACAGTTCATCATAATAATGGATGAATCATCCTGTAAGACCAAGTTAAAATTAGATTGTAAGATCTGGATATACAGCTTCATCATTAGGTTTTGGAGTTTTTTAAAAAAAACCCCAAAAACACAACAAAACCTGAGAACAAATCTACCTTCCAAAGACAAGCAACACTGATTTATTGTAGCTGCGCTAAGCCCCGTTCTCTGTCTGCCACTACCACCTTCCAAAAATCACATTTCTTAAAGAAAAGTAGGTGGTGGTTTTGCATTGTGTATTTAACAGATTCAGTCCAGTTCTGCACAGTTTTGTTTCTGGTGGCCTTAAGACAGAATTTGGTCTAATAAATGGCTGCAACCTCCCCTCTCCCCCGTGAAGAGGAGGCAAACTGCAAGATGAGGTGGCCAGTGATTTTTGTGCTGTTTTCAGCCTGTCTGCAGAACAACCCAGTGGTAGTTTCTGCAGCTCTTCTGAAGCAGAGTTCCCCACACAGTAGCGATTCTCTGCCCTTTCTGATTCACCTTTTGTCAGATTCCACCTGGACCCAAGCAGGGATTTGTTGATGAAATGTCCCTACTGTAAAGCATGAAGTTAACACGTTTTTGCACTTCCTCCTTCAGTCCGAGAGCACTCTCAAACTTATCCTTGCAGAGCACTGAACTACTGATCCCAGCTGTCCTCATTGCCCTCCTTAAATCTAAGAATGGAAAAATTGCTTGTCTCTCTAAGGAATTAGAATTGTAAGTAGAATATTATGCTGTGGTCCGTAGTCTATAACCCAACTTTGCATTGTAAGTGGCATGTGGATGCCCAGTTTGACAAGGGGTGCTAGGCTGTGAAAATTACTATGAAAATTATTAGGAAGTGAGTAATTTTTAGAATAGCAGTTCTGATAGTTTTGCAGGCTCCCTGCAGGGCATAATTTTGGTAGGGGTTTCAGATGACATCGTGCAACTTAAATGTTGGGAAGATGAGGCCTGCTATCCTTAGGGAGAGCAGAAATCCTCGGTGGAAGTTTTACTCTAAGTAGAAACTTGGCAAGTTTGGGTCCAAGTTACTTAATGCTAGGCTGAAAGTTAGCAACTAATTGTGATAGAATGATTAATTGTGCTAGAATATGATA
This sequence comes from Heliornis fulica, assembly GCA_013399135.1. NCBI lineage: Eukaryota > Metazoa > Chordata > Aves > Gruiformes > Heliornithidae > Heliornis > Heliornis fulica. The sequence goes on along the minus strand of VXBZ01007594.1, from coordinate 48,769 downwards.
AATGTGCAGTGATGGTTAGGGCAGTTTACATTGGTATGAATGTACCAATATTTATATACAGGAGTTTTAATGCATTATTATGAGAAGGCTAATTATATATTGCAGAGATTTAATCGCCAAGATAAGCTGCATATTTATGACATGAAGTGGCTTAAGCGGATGAATAGTATAAAAAGTTGTTGGGCATAACGTCACAGTATTCACCTGCTTGAAATAGTCTTAAACTATATTATAAACCCAACCATTGTGGTCTTGTTCACCTCTGTGCGAGATAAATTCAGATTTCACTGATGTTTGAAGCTGTTCACAACTTGTCTGGATTGTATCTTGAGTGTTCTTGTGTCTTCAACCATGTCAAATAAAATACAGTAAAACGAATTTTTTCTCTTTGGGAGTTACTCTTTTTATGGAAATGAATCTAAAAAAGAAACCTGATTTATTTTGAAAGTGAGAAAGGCCAAGTGGTTATACTTTGCATTTGGATACCTCTCCACATGTAACTGAGCAAAAAT
>VXBZ01007594.1:0-48101 GCA_013399135.1 Heliornis fulica | reverse complement strand
CCACCCCCCCCAGCACACACACATCTGCCATCACGGCGCGTTCCCTACCACGTACCAAGGCTGCAGTTCCAGCGCTGCAGCGCAACGTGTTGTTCACAGAGCTTTTACCTTTCATCTAGTGACAATGGTAGTGATCCGTTTTCTCAGCCTGTTCCCACCCCCTGACATGCTACACTTCATCTCAATGACTACCCACTCCTCCAAATGAGTGAAGGAGCTGTGAGCAGAGCTGAATCCAGCAGAAAAGACATAGGTCCTGCGTGACATCTGCAGGGATTCCTATAGCTAAGTGTGTTTTTCCACAAACAACATTACAGCATTCTCCTTCGGATCATATCCTCCCTGTGTTCCTTGTGTAAGCAGAGGTTCCAGACATGGAAATCTAGTGGTACCTACAGGGTGCTGGGAGCTCACAGCTGGCAGCCTTGGCCATGACAAAGCCCTTAGTGAGTAGTGCATAGGAGAAGAGAGATTCTGTAAGCTCAAAGCAACAGAGTCTGCATTTAAATCCAGTTATTGTGTAAAGTGTTTGAAGAATCAGGTAACATGGTTGAGGGTTTTCCAAAACCCACTTAAATTAATTTTGTAGTTATTTTGTTTTGCCTTAGGGGTGAGATGCATCATATTGGGGAACAGGAAGTGCCACACACTTATCAAAGATGCTGCAGGACTGAGGGGATGTTGCCAAAAATAAACCATTCACAGCCCAGAGAAGCATTTATCATTTCTTTCCTTCAGAGCCTGTACTTTTTTCCTTTTCTATCTGTGCAAACCCATCCAGTAGGTTCCAACTGCAGCTCTGTCAGAGGATCACAGGAGATGCTTGTACCTGGAAAGCACCTCAGTGATGGACTAGATCACACCTTACTGCTGCAAAACAGTATCAGTTCTGCCAGAGCTACTCCCAACTGCAGTTTAATCTGATTTTAAACCTTCTCATGCTGCAATGGTGCTGCTGACCCAGGCAGTTTATTTGTGTTCTGCTGTCCTCACCTCTCTAAAGTTTTACATAATGTCATCTCTGACTCTCTGGGGCTGTCCTACCCTTAGAGAACACAGGAATGCATCATCCCATTCCTGCTCTGACAGCTTTTGACATATCTGAAGATAGTTTCATGCTTGCCCTGGGTCTAGTTCTGTAATTAAACCCCAGGTCTTTCCAATTCTGTAATTAAACCCCAGGTCTTTCAATCACATTTTGTAGACCCATGATCTTCTTTTTAAAGCCCTGTTGTCAGCTTTGAGGATTGGGTAGCGGATGCTGGTTTCTTGCTGTTAAAAAAAAATATTATTGGAAAGGTGTTTGGAAAACAATTCTGCAGTTGGTCATTGTACAGACACGTGGAGGACTTGTGTTGTGCACATCCCTCAACAACACAGGGAAACATCCACAAAGGATGAAATGTGATGTGAGTAGTTGAGGCATGTTGTCTTTCTGATTTTTGGAACGATGATTAAAGGCCTTGTGTGCAACCTGAGGGGTACGTGTTTAAGCCTCAGGAGCTTGTTAGAGTAGTTAATATATTAGCTGGGCGTGTTTTTGATAAATTGCACTTATGAGGTAACCACAAATCAAGGTTATGAAATGTACTATGAGTTTTGCACTCATTTTTCTTTTAGAATTTGCATGGTGAAAGCATTTTCCTTGAACTGCTATACTGTGAAGTTCTGATAAACTACTTGTCCTTTACTGACCTGAAAGGTGTTGAGCTTTTCAGCTGCTTGAATAATGCTGCAATGAAACACTTGAAAGAGGGTGAGACATCTTTAGCTTCCTGAATGACTTGCTGGGGAAGTTTAGGCAGGATATATTGAGCTCTTAACTGTGAATTTAAAATACAATAAAACATTCCAATCATAGAAAACCAGGCTGCACTCTGAGATTAAAAACTCATTTAAACTGGTAGTTGCCCCTACTTTTGACTAGATGTTAGCACCTCTGGTCTTTCAGTCTCCTTTGCGGAGTCCCTGTCATTAAACTCCCCAGCTCTTCTTGTGTGTCTGTGTTATGGGACACACTGTGCTTTGGAAATCAAGGATCTAAATGAAGAGTGGTGGAAGACAGTGCTTTAGACTCAGTCACTGAGTTGCTACTCAGGCTGGGTGGGTGTAGAAGAATCACACGATCTCCTGGTAGATTTCCAATGCTCCATCACCTATATGTGTGTGACTGATGTGATACCAACAATGAATGGTAAACCTTACGTAGTGCTATTTTCTTCTCTGCTTAACTGACTGAGAAAGTAGAATCACTCTGAAGAGTAAAACATCTCCTGCAGTGCAAATGCTGTAGTACAAGACTGGTTTCATCTGCCCTATCCTGCTCTTCCACAAAGGTGAAACAAAGCATTTTTCACACTGTCTCCACACCTAAAAGCCCTCACATGAACAAAGAAGGTTATGGGGTTGGTATGAGGCTCTTGGTGTGCCCAGAGAACCCCAGAGATCTGCCCTATAGACATATGTGGTCTACAAATGGCCTGCTTGGAAGTGGCAGGAAAACTGGGCCTGTTTCAGGTACCAGAGCAGAGCAGAAACTACTGGTGCAACTCTCCACATCTACTGAGCCCTTCTGAGGGCTTTTTGTGTGTTAAGTTATATTCATCTTCCCAGAGTACTATTAGCATATTCACCTACATTTAAGTAATTAATTTTCTTGTTATATGCCAACTCTTAATTTTTTTGTTCTTTCAAAGTTATTGAAATCTGTGACAAGAGGTAGTGATACGAGGAAACGTTTGGTTTCTGGTTTGTTAATCAATTCCATAATATCTCATTCTTCACAATTGCTTTATTTAACAGCACCAATTTCTGCTTTCAGGTCTTGACTTCCCTGTTAAGCATTTAAGTTTTAGAATTTTTTTTAATCTTTTAACCTTTATCCCTTTGAAATTTTTTTTTCTCAGCCTATAATTTATTATACAGTCTCCTGTCAGAGGAGGAGGTAGACTAGGTGATTTTTACTGTATTGCAAATTATAATTATTATCGTTATTTGCATTAGTAATGGATTCATTCTTATCACTGAAAACAATTCCATTATCTGATCAGACAGTTATCTTCACACTGTCCGCGATCATATATTTTCATTAGGCACCTCTTTCTCTGTGGGTCAAAAGGAGAATTATTCTTTAGTGCAGTCACTTTTCACTTTCAATGTTTTCCTCGGTTGAAAAGAAATTGCTAATCCCCTACAATCATCCTTTGCAACAAAAATATGCTCTTTTCTACTGCCGTGTCGCCGTCCCNGTGTTTTTCCACAAACAACATTACAGCATTCTCCTTCGGATCATATCCTCCCTGTGTTCCTTGTGTAAGCAGAGGTTCCAGACATGGAAATCTAGTGGTACCTACAGGGTGCTGGGAGCTCACAGCTGGCAGCCTTGGCCATGACAAAGCCCGTAGTGAGTAGTGCATAGGAGAAGAGAGATTCTGTAAGCTCAAAGCAACAGGGTCTGCATTTAAATCCAGTTATTGTGTAAAGTGTTTGAAGAATCAGGTAACATGGTTGAGGGTTTTCCAAAACCCACTTAAATTAATTTTGTAGTTATTTTGTTTTGCCTTAGGGGTGAGATGCATCATATTGGGGAACAGGAAGTGCCACACACTTATCAAAGATGCTGCAGGACTGAGGGGATGTTGCCAAAAATAAACCATTCACAGCCCAGAGAAGCATTTATCATTTCTTTCCTTCAGAGCCTGTACTTTTTTCCTTTTCTATCTGTGCAAACCCATCCAGTAGGTTCCAACTGCAGCTCTGTCAGAGCATCACAGGAGATGCTTGTACCTGGAAAGCACCTCAGTGATGGACTAGATCACACCTTACTGCTGCAAAACAGTATCAGTTCTGCCAGAGCTACTCCCAACTGCAGTTTAATCTGATTTTAAACCTTCTCATGCTGCAATGGTGCTGCTGACCCAGGCAGTTTATTTGTGTTCTGCTGTCCTCACCTCTCTAAAGTTTTACATAATGTCATCTCTGACTCTCTGGGGCTGTCCTACCCTTAGAGAACACAGGAATGCATCATCCCATTCCTGCTCTGACAGCTTTTGACATATCTGAAGATAGTTTCATGCTTGCCCTGGGTCTAGTTCTGTAATTAAACCCCAGGTCTTTCCAATTCTGTAATTAAACCCCAGGTCTTTCAATCACATTTTGTAGACCCATGATCTTCTTTTTAAAGCCCTGTTGTCAGCTTTGAGGATTGGGTAGCGGATGCTGGTTTCTTGCTGTTAAAAAAAAATATTATTGGAAAGGTGTTTGGAAAACAATTCTGCAGTTGGTCATTGTACAGACACGTGGAGGACTTGTGTTGTGCACATCCCTCAACAACACAGGGAAACATCCACAAAGGATGAAATGTGATGTGAGTAGTTGAGGCATGTTGTCTTTCTGATTTTGGGAACGATGATTAAAGGCCTTGTGTGCAACCTGAGGGGTACGTGTTTAAGCCTCAGGAGCTTGTTAGAGTAGTTAATATATTAGCTGGGCGTGTTTTTGATAAATTGCACTTATGAGGTAACCACAAATCAAGGTTATGAAATGTACTGTGAGTTTTGCACTCATTTTTCTTTTAGAATTTGCACGGTGAAAGCATTTTCCTTGAACTGCTATACTGTGAAGTTCTGATAAACTACTTGTCCTTTACTGACCTGAAAGGTGTTGAGCTTTTCAGCTGCTTGAATAATGCTGCAATGAAACACTTGAAAGAGGGTGAGACATCTTTAGCTTCCTGAATGACTTGCTGGGGAAGTTTAGGCAGGATATATTGAGCTCTTAACTGTGAATTTAAAATACAATAAAACATTCCAATCATAGAAAACCAGGCTGCACTCTGAGATTAAAAACTCATTTAAACTGGTAGTTGCCCCTACTTTTGACTAGATGTTAGCACCTCTGGTCTTTCAGTCTCCTTTGCGGAGTCCCTGTCATTAAACTCCCCAGCTCTTCTTGTGTGTCTGTGTTATGGGACACACTGTGCTTTGGAAATCAAGGATCTAAATGAAGAGTGGTGGAAGACAGTGCTTTAGACTCAGTCACTGAGTTGCTACTCAGGCTGGGTGGGTGTAGAAGAATCACACGATCTCCTGGTAGATTTCCAATGCTCCATCACCTATATGTGTGTGACTGATGTGATACCAACAATGAATGGTAAACCTTACGTAGTGCTATTTTCTTCTCTGCTTAACTGACTGAGAAAGTAGAATCACTCTGAAGAGTAAAACATCTCCTGCAGTGCAAATGCTGTAGTACAAGACTGGTTTCATCTGCCCTATCCTGCTCTTCCACAAAGGTGAAACAAAGCATTTTTCACACTGTCTCCACACCTAAAAGCCCTCACATGAACAAAGAAGGTTATGGGGTTGGTATGAGGCTCTTGGTGTGCCCAGAGAACCCCAGAGATCTGCCCTATAGACATATGTGGTCTACAAATGGCCTGCTTGGAAGTGGCAGGAAAACTGGGCCTGTTTCAGGTACCAGAGCAGAGCAGAAACTACTGGTGCAACTCTCCACATCTACTGAGCCCTTCTGAGGGCTTTTTGTGTGTTAAGTTATATTCATCTTCCCAGAGTACTATTAGCATATTCACCTACATTTAAGTAATTAATTTTCTTGTTATATGCCAACTCTTAATTTTTTTGTTCTTTCAAAGTTATTGAAATCTGTGACAAGAGGTAGTGATACGAGGAAACGTTTGGTTTCTGGTTTGTTAATCAATTCCATAATATCTCATTCTTCACAATTGCTTTATTTAACAGCACCAATTTCTGCTTTCAGGTCTTGACTTCCCTGTTAAGCATTTAAGTTTTAGAATTTTTTTTAATCTTTTAACCTTTATCCCTTTGAAATTTTTTTTTCTCAGCCTATAATTTATTATACAGTCTCCTGTCAGAGGAGGAGGTAGACTAGGTGATTTTTACTGTATTGCAAATTATAATTATTATCGTTATTTGCATTAGTAATGGATTCATTCTTATCACTGAAAACAATTCCATTATCTGATCAGACAGTTATCTTCACACTGTCCGCGATCATATATTTTCATTAGGCACCTCTTTCTCTGTGGGTCAAAAGGAGAATTATTCTTTAGTGCAGTCACTTTTCACTTTCAATGTTTTCCTCGGTTGAAAAGAAATTGCTAATCCCCTACAATCATCCTTTGCAACAAAAATATGCTCTTTTCTACTGCCGTGTCGCCGTCCCTTCAGACCCAGCAAGGAATGGCACGTTGCTGCTACCAACTGCCCTTCAATGTCCTTTCTGTCGCAGGTGCTGGGACAGGGTTTGTCACTCAGGTTCAGTGGGAGGAGCTGTGGGGCTGACTTTCATGACCTGACAAAGACATTTTGACTCCTTTTTGAATTCAAGAAAAGGCTGAGGATCAACGATCTCTCTCTAGTGAGGTGGAGAAAGCTCCTTATTCAAATTCTCCCTCCGAACGTTCTTCAGGAGATGTGGATTTGGAGAGGCATGATTGCAGAGAGAGCAACCGCATTCTCCTGTCTGACTCCCTGTTGAGTTTACTGAGCAACGCTGGGGTATAAAACAGTCAGACAGCACTGGTTTCCAAACTGCAAGCCAAGGGCAGGTGAGAGAGGCTTGGAGAAAGACATGAGGTCAGACAGACTTTCGCAAAGGACTGAGAACAGCCTCTGGTGAGATCTGGATGTGGTAGAGAACCTCCTGCATGCTCCCATCTTGTTGATTTCCTCACCAAATGAGAGATGGGTGGTGTTTGAGTAAGGAATTAAAGGAGTGTAAGGAAAAGGTTAGCAGTTTAAACCAAGAATTCGGGTTTATTTTTAAGCAGATTCTTTGGAAGTTTCTGCAGCCTGACTCAGAATTGAGTCAATTGACCACAACCTGTGGTCAACAGACGAGTACTTACTGCTCAGAGAAGGAGGCTTCTGCTCTTCCATCATCTCAGGCAAGACATACACATGCTCCCTGCGTGGTTTTCATCCCATGGAATTAAGGTGATGCCTATTCCTCCTCCACGAGGAATGTTTTTTCAGTGAGGAATGGTACTGTAGCTCTCATGAGAGACTTCACCTTCCGGAGATATGCCACCTTCTAATCAGAACTGCCAGGGCAATCTGAACTCTGAAACTGCACACCACAAACTGAGTCACCTGATCCACCAGTATTGTTCATTGTTGTTACTTTTAATGAGATCAAGAGAGACTTATGTTTATCTAAAATTACATGTGAAATCATAGTAATGCAAATTATTATGCAAAAAAGTGCATTGCTTTGTGCATTTAGATCCCCCCTTTTCCCCCCTCCACCTCCCTAATTGGTTTGATGTGAAGTAATTATCCACTTAATGCAATTAAAGGTAAAATTTTGCATAGGATATGTACCACAGCAGAAATTACATGGGCCATAGCACAAAGAGGGACTTGAATGCAACTTTTGTCTTTGGGTCTCACATAATACACGTCTTTGGTACGCTGGGAAGTGTGGTAACCACTCAATTGTTGTTGTGTAATCGAACACAACATTTAGACTAATTTAAAGAGCACTTTGCTCCTTGTTTCTGTTTGTATACAGGCCCAGTACAGAAGTAAGTGGCATGTAGGCCACTGTTTGGAGTTTTTCATTTAGGACTGTAGAGCATTCCATCAACCTGATCCTTTCTTCCTCTGTCCCCTACCAGAATCCTTCTGTTTTGACTGATTAAAAATGCCAGTATATTTCACCCTTTCAGTGCTTTCCAATTTAAGAGGGGGTGCAGAGGGGAAAAAAATGGTATCTGAACTTATTATGGTTTTTTAATTTTATTTTCAAAAGACAGTGTTTTCTTCAAGTAAACACCTCTTTAGTCAAATAAACTGCTTCCAGTTTTTAAAAGGAAAAAGGCGTCAACAAGTTTAGTCTTGTTTTTCTACAATTAAATACAACCATGCAGACTATACATTTCTGAAGTATGAGGGTGTGGCAAAATACCTTGTGATCTGCACTCAAATTAAGAACCAAATAGCCTTCAGACATAACGTTAGAACATTCCTATTTGCAGTCTCTGAGGACACATCCCAGAAAGGTACAGAAATAAATATGCATATACATGAACGCTGTCAGCTGTGGCTAGGTGATGAAAGCTCTAATATGACAAAATAGAATAAAATAAAACAACCCTCAAGAGGTTCAGGAAGGAGAATTCATCAATGCCAAATTAAGATACGCTCAAATATTTCTTGAGAGATAGAACCTCATTATCCTACTGATTTATGGAGCAAAGTAATGACTATAGACAGCATTGTCTAAAGACAACAATGAGCACTGCTATATCTCAGTAATAATTAGAGTCACAAGAAATCTTCTATTTTTTTTTTCTGATTGTTCTCAGATGATTTGTAATATAGGAGAGAAATACATTGCACATGGCAATCTAAAATGCAATGAAAATACGTGGCCCAAGTTGCTCCCGCATTTAAAATTCTGATTGCAATGCTGCCCACCAACAAAATAATAGTAATTTCTGGTAGGAATTATAAAACCTAAACTACAGCACAGAGCGTCGTTCACCAAATTACTCATCCCATATCCACAATTACAGCCCATTTGTTTTCTTATGTGGATAACAAAAGCTACATTTTAAGATCTGCGCTGTGCTACTCTTCCTTTAATAAATAAAGTGAGCTTTTCTAAAGCTGCAAGATGATGCAGATAAAAATCAAAACATTTCTACATTTAAAGATTCAATCAATGACTTGCCATGAATGGTGTGATATTAAAGTTTAAAAAAAAATAATCAATTTAGCGTGTATTTTTTGAACACGGTTTGTCACAAATAGCATTCCCGATAGATAAGAATGATTATATGGTAAAGAGCGTAATTTATATATCTCAAGCACTATGCTTTTGTCACCGACATCGTTAAGGAATTTGACACGTTTGCAGGAGAACAATATATGTCAACTGAAATATATACCAATTAGCCATAAATGGGACACTGAAATGAATGATGCATGTGCATGCTATACTTACAAGTAATAACATGTGGTTTAAAGTCGCTCGCGTTTTCAAACAAGAATTCTTTTTATGTTGTCATTTAAAAAATCTAATATTTCAAAAGGTCAGGAATAAATAGCACCATTAGCATTAAAAGCTAGCTAAAGGGAAAGTAATTTGTTGTTCATTTAACATTGCATTTTATGTAATAGCTTTGTAAAGTGTTCGGGAGGGGGGCAGAGATTTTACTCTGCTAAAACAAGATGACGGCAGCTCCAGTTCATTATTAAAAGGAGATTTTTTATTATGCTATTGTCAACTTTAAAGTCTTGATTCTGTTAGGTGTTTGTTAAAATTACATGGGCTGCTGAAGTGGCTATGGCAAAGGATAATGCAGAGAATATCATGACTGTCAAAACAATTGTGTAGGCAAGAATCTGCTTATACTAAGGTAAAGGAACAAAAGACAAAGGAGAAACTCTTCTGCGGTGTTAGGAAGTTAATAGCCCTGTTGAGGTTTCCTCAGCAGGAGGCACTGAGATCAGGAAGCCAAATGCTAGAAGAGACAAATAGTCAAGGCAGGAGGAAGCGGGCGGTGTCAAACGGACATGAGGTACATGGAAACCCAACATCAAATGCTGGCTCCCATGGTCGTGCATCCAATGCCATTGATGGTTATGCATGCTCTGAGTAAAGCACTCACCTCCCTGGAGAGGGGATGTGTGTTCCTCCTTGGGCTGGATTAGTGCAGCAGTGGTGAGCTGAGAGAGCCTTGGACTTACTGGGCCTTGCCCTCTTATTCTACTGCTATGAGGTTGACCAAAGATGGGAAAAACTGGAGCCAAAATAAGCATTAGCCAACAACCCTCGTGGACAGCACAGGCTGGGGAGGGAACACACAAAGTAAACTCCTCTGCAGTGTACTTGGTGCTGGCATGAGGAGCTGCATGGAGGGGGTGGGAATTTAATGAGGGGAAGACACAAATGCCATCATCGGGGTGAAAAACATCTGGCTTTCTCTCTTGAGAGAACCTGGACAAGACATTGGCTGAGCATTTCAATACCCCACACATCTGTGACAGCATAGCAAGGTGTAGCCCCCTTATTCCACATTATCCTTCCTAGGGCAAGGTTTTAGGGAATCAGGAACAGTGATTTGGGTTTTGCTCCTGGAGCAGCACAACTGAGTAGTGCTTTTTAATCTGGGCAAGAAGTGCAAGTACAATTTAGAAGATTTTTAAAATTAAAAACAAGCCAGTTTTTGTCTCTGACCAAAAGTGTTGCAGCTGGTGGATGTTCCCTTCAGTTGGAACTTTTCCCAAGGAACAGTTTGGTTTTACCTAAGAAACTTAATCCAGCTATGAACACGCCCAGAGGTTATAAATTTTCAGTGCTGATGGTTCATTTTCTACTCTTTCCAGACCCATCTCCCTCCCACCACCCCATGAGAGCTGGCAGAGAGAGCAGCCCAGAGAGGTTGTGGAGTCTCCTTCTCTGGAGACATTCAAGACCAATCTGGACACGTTCCTGTGTGATCTAATCTAGATGATCCTGCTTGGGCAGGGGGGTTGGACTGGATGGTCTTTCAAGGTCTCTTCCAGCTCCTAATATTCTGTGATTCCATGATTCTGTGATTTCCAGTTCTCCTCTCACAAGTAACTAAACTTCCAGCCTCACTTTGTACCTGCTCACCCTCCCACATCTGTTTCATCGTCACTTCACAGTATTTCAGGGTTAGCTTTCAGTCTGAAATTATTTTGAAACAGGCTTTAACAGGTGGAATTTTTCAATGGGGTTTGGTTCCTTCGCTCCTAAAGCTACCCTAAAACTTTTGTCTACAGATGGGGATCCACAGACACACTCCTCTGCCCCACACCAGCAACCCCCCCCAGCATCACCAGTATTATAACTGCGGACTCCGGTGTTTTACGCATGACTAGCTTTTATTGGAAGCAAGATTTTGAGCATCTGCACGTGCTGTTAGCAAGCAACAAGAGTTTGCAGGACATCCTCCCTCACTGTTCCAGAGCCACAGAAGCGGAATCTGAAGAAAAGAAAAAAATACAAGTGCCTTGAGTTGCCGGGATTTTTTTCAGGTAATACGAGTGGATTAGCTGTAACACCATTCAATCTCATTTGTCATTTGACAGAACTGAGCAGCACATACCTTGAGCTCCTAAGTTTGAAATACTACTGCTGGGGAAAGCACTGATGGATGGTATTCATTCTGGTTGCCTGCCTGCCTGCCTTTCATTTTACAGTTTCTTTTATTTTCCAGATTTTGTGCTACCGTCACTATATAGATGAACTCAAGGCCATGACTCAATAGAAGAGTGAATCCCTACCTACAGAAATGATGCAGCCTCAGCCACGTGGTTTGTGAATGGCAGCCAGACTTAGGAGCTCTGGTGAAAGGTAATGTTGCTGTGCTGTGTCATTTCACTTTGCTTGAAGCTGATTTCATCTCCAATCTCTTTTAAGTGATGGCATTTGAACAATGAATTTGCATATGGTTCTAAAACACATACTATACCTCCTCTTCTAGATACCCAGTCATGGGTGGGTGAAATAACATAACTGATCCAGCAAATGAGAGGGTCAAAAAGTCCAAGAAAATGAGGAAAACTGAATCAGAAAATTATTTGTCCATAATCTGAGCATCCAAGCCACTTCTCATGAGGTCCACAAAAATCAGGTTTAACCTGTTTCCCTTGGCTTTAGATTTAACCTTTTAAGTGCACCTTCCAATATTTGCCTTGCTCAGTGAAGGGTAGACTTATTATCACCATCCTCTCTCATCAACCATGATCTCTGGGACTGTCAGTACCAAAGGAAAACTCCTGGTTCCAAGCTGATAGTAAGGCAGACATCCCAACACAACCTCAGACACAGACAACCAGTTCTTGTGCACAGTAGGAGCTTGGCAAGAGTGATGCTGTTAGTCCAAGTCAGCACTATTTATTTTTTTTTCTCTTTGCCCAAAGGGTCATACAGGAAGTTTTCTCTTCTGAAGCCTGTAAATATTTTAAGTTTTTCTTTGAAGCTATTTAAGGCAAAGGGTTGAAGTAGTAGTGAATTGAACTATGGATGAGCAGTGTCTTGAAAGGAAGGAAATAAAAGGTTTTCCTGAAACTCTTTGAATGCTTTAAATAGCTTTTCTTGTGAAAATGCTTTCACCTCACATATAATTTTGTCACCCATCTTCCCAAGTAACTTTGAAGATTTTCACAATGGATGTACTTACTCTTTTCCATCTTCCCCAGATTGTACTGTGATAGTTGCAGCTCCTAGTTTAGGAAAAGTTGGATTTAACCTGTTGTTGTTCCAAAGAAATTTAACCTTCGTAACTGTACCGATGTTAACTTCTGCATCAATGAAGCTCATGTAAGTGTTGTCTGGTTGCAGGGTTCCCCTGTGAAAGACAACATTATATGGATGTGAAGCTTGATGGCATTTAATATTCATTAAAAACCCCTTCCAACTGATTGGCTGTGGTAGCAAGTGAGTAGAAATGTAGCAGAGACACTATATTTAGCTTATAACACAGTACCAATATTATTGCCCATTTTCCAGTGTAGCTCCCCCCAAATCAGTGTTTGCCAGAAGAAGGAAAGGCAGGCAGGCTTGATGTGCTGCACTCACACTTCACAGTGAGGATGCAGTTGCAGGACAGTCCCTGTGGAGAAGGTAGAGCTTACTCTCTGCTGTCTTTTTGTGCCCACATGGGAATTTTTCATTTAATGTTAATTAATGTATGTGATACAGGCACTGGACTTGCTTGGGATATCTAGAAAAACTATCTACCAGATGCTCAGCCAGGCACTAGTAGATTCTCACACTTGCAGCACTGTAGCTGAGTCAAACGTGCATCTGCTCTTGAGTAGCCATAGTTTGTAATCTGGCCACTTCACATTGTATCAGTATTGCAAGGTGTAAGTGGCAGCAGTTTGAGACTGGCATGGCTTCAGCTACCACATCTTAATGAATATGAGCCAGTGCTTCTCTGGTCATCTCCTTTGTCCTCATGTTCTGCAGGGGGAGGGCTACTTTCTCAAACTTACCCCTACTGTAGGAACTCGTGTGACATTTGGACTTGTGATGTATTTATCACTGCAGAATTATTGACGTGATATGAAAGATACAGGGCAAGGGGTGTGGATGGAGCAGAAGACCCATCAGAGCCATCCAGGAGAAACCTCCCACAGTTGTAAAAAGCTTCATGAGAATGACAGATTTTTATTCCTTCCCCTAGCTTTGCACTTTCTCATTCATCTGCCTTCAGAGGAGGATGTTTGCTTTCCTCCATATTACCAGGTTTGTGGTAGGGGAAGTTATGAGAGACAGCACAAAGTCTCTTTGTGGTTTTGTTTCTTTACCAGATCCACAGTGATGCCTGGTAGGGGAGAGTAGGATTTTCTGGGGAAAAAAGAGAAGGTTCAATTCCAGCAGTTGGATTGGCAGAGCCCCTGCAGACAGCAGCTGGAGCACATGGGCAAACACGTGTCAGCTCATAGCAAACACCTGCCCTGAGCGTGAAGACCTGAAGCCCTTCTTAGGAAAGTAGAATTTACATGGCTTCCAATAAACAAAACACCCAAAACCAAACCCATAGCAAAATGCCTTCTCCCCATTTGTCATCCTGTCACACATTTGGGTTGAAGCTAACAAAAAAAAAATGCAAATAAACAAAACCACACGAGTCAAGCAAGCAGCTCCGGTGTAAGCAGGCAAAGTTACGAGCCACAGAAAGTAGTAGTAAATCATGTTTAGGTAGTTTTACAGCTGTTTATCACAAACCAGTGACAGGCAAAGAGATCAGATGCTAGTGTAGGTCCAGCAAGACCTTGGGAGTACAGCAAACAAGTGACACTAAATGCTAATATTTTAAAATTCTGCCTTCAAACTCAGAATTGTCAGTGCATTTCCATCAGGAAACTGCATCTGAGAGTGGAATGTGATCTGTAAAATCAGAGCAATTTAAAAAGAAACATTGAAAATAATAATTAAACTTTCTAGAATGAGGTCTCTTCGAACTTACTTGACGATCTGATGCTGCCTTGTGTTCCCACCGCTTCCGTACAGGGCAAGATTTACATATCCTTTTACTTTACTCTTTCCAGAGAGGGTCACAGTTACCTTGTACCTCCAAACTACACAGAAGAAATATGGTAAGTTAGAGGGAGAAACTGTGTCCAAAATACCAAGAGTTGGGGTTTTATTTCATCTGTACAGTGTACAGCAAAGGAAAATTATCACTGCCTTTGGCTTTCAGCTCATGCTGTCTGTGCTAAAAAGGGTTTAAAAGGAGGTCCTTTAGTCCATCCAATTCTCAAAGCAGGGCCAGGTATGATCATTGGCTTGCTCTTGGCCTTTGTCAAATAGAGTTTTGAATGTATCCAAAGATGGAGAATTCCCAGCCTCTCTGCCCACCCACCCTCCTCCATTTAACCAGTGTCATTGTGCCAGTAATTTTCACACTATTTAATAAGAAATTCCCTTGAGCCTTGTAGTGAAGCCCATGAAACATCCCAGTGACCTGTCCACTAGACTCTATAATTTGTCAACATCTCTCCTGTACTTGAGAGCCCCAAACTGAACAGCAGTATTGGAGCAAAAGAGAATGCAGAAAGGGGACTGAAGAGCCACTGCTCTTTTACCATGAGATATGGTAAAATTAATTTCAAAACAGGAAAACAAAAAGGTTTGTCTATAAGAAGTAGGTAGTGATGGAAGCAATTGAAACTCACGAGGAAAATCCTTGGCCTCTCCAGTGTTCAAGTAAAGCTTCACAAAGTCATTTTTAATTTTCCCTTTGAATTTATCAGCAAAGTGACCCATATTTGGGCATCCCTCTTTTGGGCATGGGAAACAGTTTTCCTGGTGTAAACATGCACATAAAAAAAAGTATTTATTAATAAATGTATCTAGCCAGCCCAGAAATAAAATATAGTCATAGTACCTGTTTTTAACATATCCACCTAACTGTCCCTGTGTCACAGCAACAAGAAATTTCAGGTAATCCTTACTGCAATGTGAGAAAGATCATATCAGCTAGCCAACTTTCTCAAAGGCTCTGATTTTTCAGGGCTTAGTGTATGTTCTTATGCTGTTTAGGTCATTCCAGCAACATCAGTGACATCCTTGAATAGTCTTGAATTGGAGCAGGAAGAAGGAGGTGTCCTTCCCAGCAAATGATGAGAAAGAATGATGCCTTCTTAGGCCTTCAGGTGGGTAAAGAAAGGCTTTGTCTTAAAAACAAATCTCTTTTTTTTTTTCCTGAAATGAGCTTTCACTACAGTGACAGAAGCAGGTTGTCACCCTCTCCAGAAGTGATCTGAGAAGTGTGATCTCTATCGCCTGCCCAGAATATGTTCTTTATACGTACTGGTCCATCTAAGCACTACAGAAGTTGATAGTTCTGACTGTTCTCCCTGGAGGATATGAAGAGCCTGTTACCTTCACTCTACTCTTAGGCTGTAGTTCCAGATCTTCCAGTTTGGGAGAGGAAAAGGCTTCCAGACCTATCCTCCAAGGCCATCTGAAGCAACCAAAGCACTTTGAGCATGGACCGACCCCATCAGGCCATCACATTATTTTACTCTTTGTTGTTTTGAAGCAAAATTTAAAATGCTGAAGTGATGTCTGAAAGCTGCTGCAGTACAGGATTCTACTGATTGCTGCTTGATAAATATATTTGATGATTACAGGGGCAGGCTGTCCTCCTCACCTCTTCTCCAGTTGGATGCTGCAGAGCAGGCTTAGGGAAGCCAGAGCAGCTCCAGTAGTCCATCAAGACTGTCATATTAGCACAGAACAAAGATGTCCCTGCTTTGTGGTTACCTTTTCCTACTTTGACCAATGTCAGCTGCAAGAGCTATAATACCTTCAAGTGTCTGACACTTCTCTTACATATGCACTTGTTGGGTGGAAGCTAGCAGAAACGAGTTTCAAATAGAAAGATGGGAGCCACTATTTTGTCTATAGTCCACCCTGAGGCCATGAGAAATACTTACTGTTTCAAAAACATCGTATGAAGCACATGAATAGCCTAGAAATCCATCAGGGTAGATAATACTGTCAGAGTAATACTTGTAACTCCGCAGATGATTGCAAGCCACAAAGTCCCGAGTTCCTGTGAAAAGATGCTCTAGGTCAATTCTCCCTTTCTGTTACCATTCAAGGAAAGATCACAGAATTTTAGGAGTTGGAAGGGACCTCAAAAGATCATCTAATCCAACCCACCTGCATCACCTAGTGTAACCCCAGAGCAGGATCACCTAGAGTAAATTGCACAGGAACATGTCCAGATGGGTTTTAATGTCTCCGGAGAAAGAGACTCCATAGCCTCTCTGGGCAGCCTGTTCCAGGGCTCTGTCACCCTCACAGTGAAAAGCTTTTCCCCATGTTCACATGGAACCTCATCTGCTTGCTTTCACCCATTGCCCCTTGTCCTATCACTGGCAAGAGCCTGTCTCTATCCTCCTGACACTCACCCTTTACATATTTATAAACGATAATGAGGTCACCCCTCAGCCTCCTCTTCTCCAAGCTGAAGAGACCCAGCTCCCTCAGCCTGTCCTCATAAGGAAGGTGTTCCACTACCTTTGTCACCTTGGTGGCCCTGCACTGGATACTGGCACAGCCCTTGCCATGCCATTGGGTTGCACCATTCAAAACCCTCATGGTAATTCTTGGAGCAGCAAAGCTAAGGCTTGAAGCTTGCTTTTGCAACGAACTGATTGATGATGCTCTAATAAACATCACTGACTCAACAGATGTAAACAGCAAACTGGAAGTGATTTGTGGAGACCGACCCACACTGAGCTGGGCAGCTCAGCCCCTGCCCTCCTCTCCCTCTCCAACACTTATTCAAGTAACTGACCGAGTTCCACAATAGAGCCGAGAACTACGCGAAGCAGATCTTTTGTAGGCAGCAGCTGCATTACCATAACAAAGGAAAACCAAATGAAAAGTATTTCACAGTGAACTTCCCAGGGCAATGCTGATTTGCTCCAGCTGAGGACTTCAAAACAAAATTATTATTTGGAGAGCACTTACGGAAGGGAGACTCTTAAAATTAATATAATGAATATATTATTTTCCTTTGTGTTGCCTTTATTTTCCTGACTTTAGGTTAAAAGGAAGATCATATACCACACAGTTATTTCTTTGTGCTTTAATTCCCCATTAATGATAACAAGTTCACTCTGTTAAAAAAGAAATAGAAAAAAAAAACAAAAACAAAACAACGCAACTCCTAAAGTCTCCAGCTGCATTGAATAAGGCCTGGAGTAAAAAGCTATTTACCACTTATAAGTTTGTGGATTTACAGAGTTTAAGGAGTTTGCAGTAATGTAAGAAAGAGTTTGGGCAATACCTTGAAAAATCTCTACAACAGAAATCTTGAGGTTTGGTTTTTGTTGTTGTGTCTATTGTGTGCAATTTAACTTTATTAACAGATCCAGAAATTTTCTAAGACTTGGAGCTTTCATTAGCACCATGCAAGGAACAGCACATTTGAACAGTTACTGTCCCAATCTTTTTTTAAGCTGACTAAAAATAGACACAATGACATTGTTTTAATGCAAACGAGATTGTAATAGGTGATTAAAAAAAAAATCAATTGTTCTATCTCAGCAGAAAAGCAGCTGAAGATCCCCTGACAAGGAGCTGGGAGCATACCCCACCCAGTACTGCTGCTGGGCAACTTAAGAG
The DNA here is from genome assembly GCA_013399135.1 of Heliornis fulica. Lineage (NCBI taxonomy): Eukaryota > Metazoa > Chordata > Aves > Gruiformes > Heliornithidae > Heliornis > Heliornis fulica. Next base: position 30,431 of record VXBZ01007594.1, on the reverse strand, counting down.
AAACAAAGGGAAGTGGATTGCTACAGACCCTTCACAAGTTTTGGCTCAGTTTCACTAGCATTTGTTTCTGTTGTTAGGTACTCTGGAAGAGGAAGTCTGTTTTTCCAGAGGTAAATGTCTTGTTTATTTTCTGATAAGCAAATGGGGCATTTGGAGCATATTATCAGTTTCACCACACTCACAGCTGCCACTGCTGATGGACACACCAAAAGCTGATGCTAAACACCTGAATTAAGAAAAGTTAAGTGGTTAGGTTGTGGGGAGTGACCTTCTCCTGAATTTGTAAGGTGTTCAACTCACCTTCCCAGATGCCATCGAGATCTACAATCTGTGAAACAGGGTTCTTATCACAGCCTGGCATTTGCTCTCCTCCATTGGGATAAAAGTCAAGGTGTCCTATAGCTGGGCTCATGCCAAAACCTGAGGGTTTTAAAGCAGGGGTAAGTTAAGTTTTAAATTAATATTGCCTCAAAGCTATAACTGCTGTGTTGAAGTTTGTCAGTGCTTGGTATTTTGGGCTATGAGCTGCTAGTGACTAGTGTGGTGTGTTTGCTCTGTGGCTACCCACCAGGCAGCGTGATGGAGTCCTGACCAATGATGTGGATATTACATCATCATAGGGCATAAAGAGTTTGGTGTTAGTATAATAGAGGGGGTTACTCACCTAAGTAGGGGATTGTGGGAGCTGAATCTGTGTGGATAACATCAACAAATTCTGCGTCAGACTTATCCAGCCTGACTTCAACTGGAGTGCTTTGGAAATAAGGTTGAGCAGGGTCCAGTCCTGAAAGAAAAATGCTAGTATTACATATAGGTAAAGAGATGTGGAGCTGTTGTTTTGCATAGTGCTATGACTGTATATAATGAATTTCAAGTATATACAGTCTCCTATGGTTCCTTATATCTAAATACCACCAATCAAAGCATCAACCAAATGATGATGTGTGCTGTTACCAAATGGTTGTTCTCTCAGGATGAAGTAAGGGTTACCTGTATGAAGCCCATTAAACTTTAATGATTTGCATCAATGTTGAAATATTGGATATAACTTCTGTTTTTTAATTGAGTGCCTCTTTAATAATGTCACTAGCCTGCCTACTTTTGGCTACAGTCAGATTTTGGAAAAACATCTTTTTTGACGTTTTTGAAGTGAAGATCTTTGCTTTTGATCCTAGAAGAAAACAAAATTTGTTTTCTTCCCAAATTGCTGCAACATTTTCAAGAGCTTGCAAATAGCACAGGTTTTGCTGCCTTGTATTTGCATCTCTTGTCCCTGGGTAGCAGGTTGGTTTTGCTTTTAGACTGCATTTTGTAGACTATTAGTCCAAGGTTCACCAAGTCTGAAATCCCTGAGGAAACTTAAAAATTGAAAAGGGCTGTGTTAATAATACTAAAATCTGTTTCTGTGCATGAAAGGTCACTCTGTTTAATGCATGTTGCCTATGTGATGAATAAGGAGATTGAGTCTATAGCTTTAAACTCTGGGTTTGCTGAACATGTTAAAAAATTGCTGAAGAATGCAAAATACAGGGTGAGTTACTTGTGTTTTGAGAAAGGAAGGATTTGATCCCACATTTAGTTGATATCCCCAGTTTTTCTCTCTGGGAGAGCACTCGAGGCTTGAAAATGCTCCAAATGGCAGCTCTGCTTGGTGAGGTCTTTGGACTGTTTTGGGTTTTGTTGTGGGACTTGGGTATTTTTTTTTTTAGAAATTAATTTGTATTGCAATAAAAATGCCTATTTGGTTGCCATTTGCTTGAGTCAGTTAAGTGATTTAAGAAAGATAAGGGCTATCCATGAAGAACAGTTAGAGATGTGACAAATGGTTATGTGGTGGCTGTGGTACCCTGATGCTCCTGGGCAGAGGGCTAAGACAGCCTGTGCTTCCACTGAGCTCCTCTGCTCTCAGCTAGATGCATTTTCATCACTTAATTGTTGCAAAATGGTTGCTTCAATAGTTATTTGCTCTCTTGGTGTGTGAAAGATGAGATTGCAAGCCAAAAGGTGCTGAAAAAACAAAATCTGCTGTTGGATCTGAGGGAAGAAGAAAATGCTTGTGGCCAATAGTTGCAGATGCCTGATCTGTTGTATCTTGCAAGACACAGACACTATTGGGCCAGTGGAGGATGTCTGGAGCATTGTTATGTGATAGCATCACTCATGTGATGGTGCCAGGGTGAAGGACCAGAAAGCAAGGTCTGTATGGATTGCCACAACTGTTAATGTGTACTGAGCCTTCCTCTTTCTGTGTGAACACACACAGGCAAAACAATCATCACTGGTTGTTTTCCCACGCTTACCAGGGGAGGCTACTCCTGGGTGTAAGACTACTCCTTGGCATGCTGTGAGAAAAGGTTAAGTTCTGATATACCTAAATTACCCTTGACTGAACTAGAGCCCACAGTCAGTCATAGTCATAAGAGAAAACGAAGAGCAATGTGTTTTTAAGCAGTGGTGTCTTCAGTGTGAGCTGTGACTTAAGTCACCGACTTACCGGTTATTCTTCCAATCCCTGGCCGCCTCCTGCCAGCCTCACCTGCCACATGTGCTCCAAGGCTGTGGCCAATGATGTGAATATTGGCTGGAGAGTATTTGTATTGTTCCTGAGAAAATAACAACATACAAAATAACTATGTCTGCTTTCATCAGCAACAGGGGAGAGTAAAAAGGGGCTGAAATACTACTTCAGGTTTGACTAAAGACTAGGAACTCATAGAGACTTGTAGCATCTCTTTGCCAGTTCAATACACAGATTTATCAAAACTCCTTATTCAGGTGCTGCTATGGTTTGGAAGCTGTCAATGCTCCAGACAGCTCTGTCAGTCAAGTCCCGAGAGGCTTGGTATCCCTTCATGTCCTAGAATCATTTAAGATTCACAGTTTGCTTATCTGGCTTGCAAGGTTCAGCCAGAGAGGTGCCATGTGCAGCTGGAGGAGGACATGAGAGGAGAGGTCTTCAGCCTCTTGGGATAGTAATTTGGTGGCTGCAATACAGACGTAGAGAGAGACATGGGTCAGAACACTGCTAGGCCCAATGTGCTATTTTTTAGGTAATTTATTATATTTGTTTTATGGGGAATGTGTGCTAAAAACAGTTTAAAAGAAATCTTCAAACCAAGCATCCCTTCCCATGGGAAGCTGCCTATGGAGGGGCTGGAGGGGTGGGGGGTGTGAGCATGTGGTACCTCCTGTAGACTTTGGCACTGCACAGTGACTGTCCCCTGAGGCAGCTACATGGCTGCTTTTGTCCCAGGAGCTGCTGCTCAGCAGAAAGCAGTTGTCCTCCAGCTGCTGTGGTGTTCTTGGGACCTCTTGGTATGTTTTATCTCCATGAAAAGGCAGTTTGCTGTGTTTGTTACCTCTGTGTATTTAGAACTACACCCCCCTTTACATCAGTTCTTCCATAGATGTTAAGAGATAAGGGTTAAAACAGGCATGTCTTGTAGAACTTCACATCCCTAAGTTGGCTAATCCTGTTGTGGTGTAGCTCTCCAATTAAAACCCCCAAACCCAAAGAAGTCTGTTTTCAGCACAACTGCTAACATGAGCTCTGCATGGAAGAAAATGTTTTCTTCTGGTTGCATTCACCTTCATAAAAGTTCCTGGCTTGTACTTCCTTCAAATCAGTAATACAATAATCTTCATAACCAGAAGGTTCTTACCATGAGGACATTTATAAAATAAGCTATTTCAGCGCCCACGACACGGACGTTGTTTGATGCCTGGGTGTACTGACATCTCGCACCTCTCTTCCAGTTTACGCAGATGCAGTTCACATCTTCCACAGTAAACAACCTCTGTTTTGTAAAACAAAAGCAAAAACAAAAGCACCCCACGGTAAATACAGTCTGAAATTGATTCATGTTGCTTGTTACAGCTCAGCTCGTGAATGGTGCTGAATTTGTAAGAGAACTTCTGAAGAACCAAAACCTTAGTGCATGTGTGCGGCCATGCCTGCTCACCGGCACGAGTGCGCTCGTGTGGAGCTGAGATGAGGACATGGTACTGAACTAGGGTGGTATGAAGGATCTTGTAATGGCCATGCCATTTTCAATACCCACAGCAGTGTGGGTTTTCTTCTTGCAGAAGGCAAAGTAGTATACCAATACCTTTAATTTTAAAATAATCTTTAATTTTAGGCTTTTTTTACTACAAACTTAGTATGTAACACTAAATAAGAGCTCTACTCATGAACTGATTCACCTAAGTGACTTTAAAGAACTTCTTTAATTTGAATTCAATTAGAATTATATCTCTGATAAAAATCAAAAGTGATTTTTGGCTACAGATTTATAAGAAAGGGTGTCTGTTTTTATAAGACTGTGCATAAATTGCAGGTTTCACTGAATATTTATTTCAGTGAATTTATGTCTTCATTTGGGAATATGCATATACAAGCAGACACTTTATTGTCTGCCACAGAATATATAGGCTTGCTTTTCTCCTCTCAGCTGGATTGTTTGGTTAAGTGTATCTTCCTTTAGCAACTTTAGTGTATTCATTCTTTTTTGCTTTATGATCAGACATTATAAAGCATCCAAAACCATACAACTGGCATAGGACAAAGCAAGCAATAGAAGTCTGTGGGTATGTTAAAGTGATAAAAGTAAATGTGCAGATAGGATTATTTCTTAATGGGAAGGAAAGTAAATAACAGATAAATATGGGTGGGCTGATGTATAGTCCCATTTGCTCTACTCTTTAATGAACAGATTCACTGAGACCAATTTTTTTTTAAAATAAATCGGAGTATTGTGATAAAACATAGGCCACTGTAATAGAGAAAGAATTTAAAGATTTATCTTGTGCCTTTACATCCTTATGAATATTGATCAAAAGGATTTAAGGGACTAGCTGAAACAAAGTATGAGCTATCTTGCTGATCCTGAGATTTTAGTAAAAAAAATGCCTCTATTTTATGAGAGGAAAATAGAAGACTTAATTATAAACACATCAATCTGCAACTGCTGTTTTGTACAAATTATTGGCTAGCAGATCCAATGATTGTTCCTCAAAGTTCATAAAGTGAAAATCAACATACTTTTTTTTTTAAATGAGAAATTGCCAAATGAATTAGATTTTTCTGACCAAGCATCAGCAAACCACATAAAACCAGGGATGTGATAAATGTGAAATACCTTTATTTCTCTGGCCTAGAATTGTTAAGGTTGGAAGAGACCCTTAAGATCATCCAGTCAAACCATTAACCTACCGCCACCAAGTCTACTGTTAAACCATGTCCTCAAGCACTGCATTCCTGTAAGTAAAATAGAATTTCAACAGAATTGTAGTTGTGTGACTATCTAGTTAGAAAACCTTATCCTGAAAATGTCACGTGTCACCAATTGGTGTTTTGTTCTGTGCTGTGACTGGTAGCTTTCATAAACATGCTCTCTAAGGCAGCAGCTAATGGGATTTGGGAAGACCATGAGCTGAAATTCTAACTTGGTATGGGGACAGAATTAGGAAGTAACTTGGGGAATTATGACAAAAATCATTAAAGCAGAGTGCTTTACTTCTTTCACTGCTCATAGCAAGTTCTAGATTGAAAGCTTTGTTCTAGATGATGCCCCCTGAGGTTCTGCCAGAATTGCAGGATTTCTGGAGACATTCAAGACCAATGTGGACATGTTCCTATGTGATCTACACCAGATGATCCTGCTCAGGCAGGGGAGGTGGAATTAGTGATCTTCTGAGTTATCTTCCCGCTTCTAATATTCTGTGATTCTGTGAGAAATGGTGCAATAATTCTGAGTCCGCCATTACATCTGGAATTGCTCTAGCTCCTAAGCAGTTCTTGCTGCAGGGTTTGCATTGTTTTTCCCAAGAAAACGGATGGTTTTTGAGCCAAATCCTGTTGTCATTCAATTCACTAAAGAAATTGTTTTACCTCATGGTTTTCCTCAAAGTGCAGGGCTACATATTTAAATCACTAACAGTTTGAAAATGTGGCCTCATTTCCCTTCTTATCACTCTAACAGATTTCTGTCATGGTAATTAGAAATAGAGAAAATAGAGAATCTAGGACTGTGTTTATAAATTCAAACTAAGGAACTTCACAGGCACAGGATTTCCCCACAGTACCTACCTTGCACATATCTGACAGCCAGTTTTCTTCTCCATCATCTACAAATCCATGTACGATAAATCTGGTTTTCTTACTTGCATTAAAATTTGAGTACTCAATTGTTGAGACATCAACTGCAGAGATCTCCTGTTATAGATACCAAATTAATAAACATTTAGATCTGCTTTCTGTATGTAGTTTATCAAAATTGCAAAGATCTAAACTACACCCATCCAAATGGGTGTTTAAAAGTTGTGTGATGTTAAACTCCTTTGCAGGTGTTCTATGGCTTAAGGTCTGTATCTCCAGTCTAAGCAAGCTTTGACACACGTCTTGTAGCAGCCAAGACTTTACTTTTAATGTGTTCTCATCTTAGCTGTGGAAAATTACCTGATGATTTAAAAAACCTGAGGTTTCCCAGTGGCCATAGAGACATCACAGGGGAGTGATGCTTTCAGAGGTCTGGAGGAGGAGAGCACTGCCCCAGAGACCCTCCCAAGAAGCTGGAAAATGTAATCTCTTGAATAAAGTGGAGATTTGGCTGTTTCTAAATCTTTTCAGGAAGACAGATGTGATTTGTTGTTTAGGGTGTGTGGGGGGTTTTTTTTGTTTGTTTGTTTTTGGGGTTTTTTGCATGTGATTTACTAATGTTTAAACTGCAATAGTTCTTACTTGAAAGTTAGTAGGATTTTCTCTTGTGTACAGTAGGAAGTGGATGTCTATCTTTTCTGGATCCCAGGGTAACTTATGGATTGGTCTTTCTGTAGTCCCAGACCATGGTATGTCATCCGAGAAACATCCAAGCCTGTCATAGCAAACTTCTTCCCCTGTAGCACACAGATCAGAGCAACAATACATGAACGAGCAAAGTGGTGGAGCAGGCTAGTAATAACTCAGTGTGTTGTCTCTGAAGGCTTCTTGAAAAGCCTTGCAGAAAGCAAGGAGCAGTTGCCCTCTTTCAGATCTTCAAAGGCTACAGTTTGCCCAAGGAGAGAAGCCACTCTATTGCTCATCAACAAAGTATTCAGTGGAGTTCCTCTGTGGGAATCTCAAACCGTACTTTGAGTGTCTTCTCCCAGCTGTGTATTGCCCAAGCTGAAGATGTCTGCAGAGATTCTCCTAATATCAAGCCAAGCTATTGCAAATATATCAATATAACAAGCCAAGACATTGCAAATAGTCAGCAATAGCTTGAGATGGTGCTGAACAGCTGACTACACTATACAAGACGGTGGCTTCTGCTGAATGCAAGTCAATACCCTCATTAGACTGCCTCCACCCCCCTCCTCTGTTCCTAGTTTTTTTTTTCTTCATTTCCATCACTAAAGAAAAGTGCAACAAATAATTTCCTAGGCTTTGTAGAGCAATAGCTTGCATATCAGCATAGTTAGCATAAATGCATACATAGCATTTCTTGCATACTCCTAGGGTGGGATTTCCAGACTGGAGAAAAGGAAAGACAACACGGAGCACGCACAAACACACACATACAGAGGTTTCACCATTCTTGTGTAGGAAAGTGAGCCATGTAACCTCAGTCAGTAAGTTGTACAGCACAGTAGTGTAGAATACATGACACAAAATGCAGCAGTGTAGAAAGGCTATACAAATACTAACCCCATGTGCTTACCTTCTGCTGCGCTGAGCAGAAATAGTGCAAGTATCCAAATTCCAAGCATCTAGAACAGTAGAAAAAGAAGCAGCTAGGATTTGCTAACCCACTTGGTTTGCAAGCACCTTAGCTTTCCAGTGGTGAATTTAACAGAGAGAGATGAGTACTATGCCTGTCTTCTTTGAAACGTGTCTATGACCGCTGCGTGCGTGAGACCTGCGAGTCGGCTTTATGATTGCCTGCCCCACTAGAGACTGTGGGGCCCTTGTAAAGCATGGCTTAAATCCAGAGTGGTTTTTGTTCTGTTGAGGTTACTTGTCTAATTGGATCTATAGTAGCTACTTTAAGAACTGCCATTCCCCTCATGCTACTGTTTCTTGGGAAGCCATATAAAAGGAAAAACCACAAAAACCTGAGCTACTTACAATGCAGCCTCCAAGCTCCTTCAACTAATGTGCAAACTTTGTGTGTATTTTTATAGTCTGCTTTATCTTTGGAAAAGTTCCCAGAAAGATAGGAACATTTATTTCAGATTATAGTTTATAGCTAAGCTGGAAAACAATTTTAATGTGTACTTCCTCTGAAAATTCCCGAATTTGTGGACATGGGTTTCTTGAATTAATGTGCTGGAGCTTGGGATAGGATTGGAGCTCCAGAGGTCGGGTAATTCTCAGGTATCAACACATGAGGAGAGTGCCTATTTCCTGACATCAGCTCACTGTGGTGAAGCTTTATCTCTTTAGAAAACTTCTTTGTGAACCTGGTATGTTGTTTAGTTGTTCTTCTGACCTCCTGGAGTCTCTTTCATTTCTTTGTTAGAAAAAGTAGATGTAGAAGGTCAATTGTTTATCCATTTGGATCCTTTCTGTCCTATCCAAGTAACCCAAGTTTTGAGAAAGCCCTTGTCCAAGGCATGATTTGACAGCAAACATGCTGGAAATGTATATGAAAGACATGCAAAATTACCCAGATGTTGTGACATGACCACTGTGTGTGGTGATCTTACAGAGAACAGTAGGTTGTTCTGCTGGAGACATCAGCTGAAAGGTGCAAAACAGCTTTTGCAAATAAACAGGATCAAGTCTGGGAACCCCTTGGTCCTGTTCATCTCTAGGAGAAGGCTGTAAGGGAAGTCAGGATGAAATGAGACCTTGGGTAGCTCTTCACCCAGAAAGCTTTGCTCTGCTTGTTGCCCGTGGCTGCGTATGAGCTGACCTTCCCTAATCTCTGCTCTGGGAACCAGCAAACAGATGCCAGCTGTGTGTATAGGTCTTCCACTGGGATGAATGATAGCAGTGTGGTTTTTTTTCTTCTGAATAGTAGTGAAGCTTTTAGTTTGTCTAAAATATAACCTTTGATCCTAGTTTAGAGCTCTGTGCTCCAATACTTAATTGAAGTAGCATTTTAGTTTGTAAACATGTTCCTATTGGTGGTACAGGAGAATCAAGACATGCCCTGGTACACTGCTGAGCTTTAATAACTGTTCAAAATGAGTGGGCAATGGTCTTCCCCATTTAATTTAAGAGCTGGTGGAAGTTAAGAGTCTATCAGAGTCAGACATCTGCTCTGGGTAGATGATAACTAGACAGTTCCTTAGGCCATGGTCAGAGGGGTTTCAGCTGCTCACCCCTCCTCTGGGAATAGGGCTGGGGCGCATGTCCCTCGGTGGATGCAGGCTGTTCTCAAAGCATAGTCTGGAGAGGGCTGGAATTCTAGCACTGCAGGAGGCTGTAGCACTCAACTTGGACATGGTGCTTCCCAGCATTGTTCACACTTCTCTTGACACCTGTCAAATCCCCAGGGATCTTGCAGTACTCAGCACTGAAGGTCTCTTGGCTGAGCTTCAGACTCCTGTTTAACTAGGCCTTTAATTTCATGCAGGCTTGGTTAATGTTCAGTCAAGGATACAACATTATTGTTTTGTTTAGTTATGGTTTTTTTTTAATTCTTCATTTGGATATTTATGTTCATTACAAGTATGTTCACAGTATTGTATCCCTACTCCTGCTTCTTAGAAGTTTATCTGTCCAAGTGCTTGTATATAATTTATCAACTAATGGGGAAACAGGGGTGAATAAATGATCAACTCTTCCTACTCATCAGCTTAGAGTTTGCTCTTTATATTTAGAAAAATACCCACTACTTTGATCCCTTCAAGCTCCAGATGGCTCACTCGTGCCATGCTTTGCAGAGTGGTGGTGGCCATTTTAATGGGAAATAGTCAGTCTTGGGCTCTGCAAGCCTCAGAGTCAGAGTTTCTCTCCAGCATTGTCAGTGACCACAGCAAAAGTGCATCCTTGAAATAAATAGTAACCAGTTGCTGTGATTAAGTAATTTCATAGAATCATAGAATGATTAGGGTTAGAAGTGACTCCCAGAGGTCATCCAGTCCAACTCCCTTGCAAGAAGCAGGGACACCCCAAACTAGATCACGTTGCTCAGGGCCTCATCCAACCTGGCCTTGAGCTTCTCCAGGGATGGGGCATCCACCACCTCTCTGGGCACCCTGTTCCAGTGCTCCACCACTCTTACAGTAAAGAACTTTTTTCTAATATCCAATCTAAATCTCCCTCCCTCTATTTTAAAACCATTACCCCTTGTCCTGTCACAACAGGCCCTACTGAACAGCCTCTCCCCATCTTTCTTGTAGGCCCCCTTGAGGTACTGGAAGACCACTATAAGGTCTCCCCGGAGCCTCCTCTTCTCCAGGCTGAACAGCCCCAACTCTCTCAGCCTGTCCTTGTTGGAAAGGTGCTCCAGCCCCTTTATCATCTTTGTGGCCTCCTCTGGACCCTCTCCAACTGGTCTATGTCCTTCTTATGTTGGGGGTTCCCAAAGTGGGGAACACTTGAGGTTTGTCTTCATCTGTTGCTTCCTAGAAGGTGCAGTGTACAAAGGGCTGTCCTGACCTGATGAGGAAACATCCTGGTTTTGTCCTGATCCTGTTGCATCCCAGAGTGTCTCCTGAGGGCAGTGCTGTGTGTGGAGTTGGAAAGCTTTGCACAATAGCCTAGACTGCAGCAAGGAGGTGTTTGGGGCCCTTCTCATCAGAGGTGATGTGCCACCTTGAGAGCACTAGCTGGACAAAAGATCTGGCAAATTATCAGTGTGGTGGGAAATTAACTTTAGGGCACTGGGTAGAGTAAGGCCATGCAGTGTTATATATGGATTTTAACATATACGATTTCCAGTTTCCTCCATAGTTACAATAAACTTGGCTTAGGTGTGAAAAATGTTGTTTGTTTATAAAGAACTGAAAAAATAAAGGAAGCAACAGGCAGTTGAGTCTTTCCTTTAATAGCCTTGTGTACCAACACTCCCGTGCACAGGACTGATGGTTTGCTCAGCTGCCACGGAGAGAACAGTTGTAATCGGTGACCTCTAGCAAGGTGTAAGTAACTGGGGAACTCCATATGTCACAGTTCCACGGCCACAAAAACTTGACCTGGGAAGAAAAAAAATACTTGAATCAAGATTTATTTATTTTTCCTCAAAGGAAAATGAAGCTTCATCAGTTGTTCTGTCTATGGTTTTGGTTTGATCCACAGTCCCCCTTGAACCTCCTTAAAAGGCTGTTGTACAGAATGTTAACATCTGCATATGAACAGTAAGAAGGTGAATTTCCTTCTTTTGGGCACCAGCTGTGAAATTTGGGTTTTAATACACCTCTAGATTCATGTATCTAGAAATCTGGATGTAAAGACAGAAAGACACCTTGTTAGGCTCCATTGTTTAGGTTAGGTTCATACCTAAATCGACCAGATCAAATCTTGGCAGCTTTTTTAGAAGCATACAGTGAAAGTGATTTCATCATCTTCTCTAACTCATGCCAATGCCAAACTAAAAGGTAGTGGGATTTTTTTCCTAATATCTAACCAATATATGTATTTCAGACTATTCACTACTGTATTCCTTCCCAGACAGTTATTCCCTGGTTTGTAATCAAATATTTGGGTTTCTTTTCTGTCCAAAATGCATTATCTTGTCCTTGCTGTTGCTGAAATTCACACTGATGTCAAACCATGGGTCTAATTTATTAAGAGCATTTTTCAGTCCTATCTTCTGGAGTTTTTGCACTCTTTTCCCATGTCTTCTGACCTGCAAAAGGGATATACTTACCTATGTCCATCTTCTCCATTAATTATGTTGACTGTTTCTGCTCCCAGTCTTGCCCAGAGCAGGGAAAACAAGGCTTTATTCCAGAGAAATTCAATTTTTTTAGTATTTTTTGGATTTATTTCAACATCAAGGTATTTTGTATACACTTCATCTTGAGAGAGGACTCCACTGCAAATAAAATGAAGAAAAGCAATGCTGAGTTTTAGGGATTACTGAACTCAATTTCATATTTGAGTTTTCCCCTTTGTTACAACCAGGACTCTGGGCTGTTACACTCTAAACAGGGACAAGGTGAAAAAAAGTACTGAAAACTTTCAATGTGCCTGTGGCAGGAGACCACTGGGATATGATAAGGGTGAGGCTGGAGCTGCCTCCAACACCTCGGTGGGCTGAGGTCTGCAGGTAGAGCACTGGGTGAAGTTTTGGGGGAGGATTTTATGGATGAGCTGGGGACTTCCTTGGGGCTTTGGAGGTTGTGTGGAAGCATTTGTTTTGAAGCAGGTACAGAAGGCAGAGAGCTCTGCTGGTTAAGTCACTGGCAGAGCTGAGTCTGGTCAGCACCCAGGCTGACCTGTGTTGTCATGGAAGTGCTAAAGCACATGCGAGCACTCTGAATGGGGTGTAAATATTTTTAAAAGAGCAATCCAGAAAAACACAGCACTTCTGTCAAGCTGCATTCCTAATTTATTGCAAAGTCTCATAATTCATGGAAAGGGAGCAAATTCCATTTCTTTTTTGCAACTATCCAACTGCTCTAATAAGTCTTATCTATGGGATAACTTTTTTCATATCTGATGTTAAGCAGAAAACCTGCAATACAGAATCAGTGTTTGCAGTACTTAAATATGTAGAAAATGATAGGTTAAGGTTAGCAGCATTAAAAGCTATAGGGAAATACTATTTTATCTTACCTGGAAATTTCATATTCTTTTCTGTTCCCCTCTGTGTCATAGTAAACAAGGTTTATGTCCCCCCTCATTTTCTTTACACCAGACAGTTTGATAAATACTTGTTGTCTCCAAGCTGCGTAATGAAAAGCAAAATAAAGCTAGACTGTCATTGATATGAGAGATCTAAAAAGTTTATTGGAAAGTTGCATGGGTTTTTTTCCTAATTGGAATTAATTTGTGTTATCAAACAAAAGACTCAATGAGGTTGAATTTTGGTATCTAATGTATATTTTGTCATAGATGTGAGCACTTGTTCATAGAACCAGCACAATTGCATGGCTGTAAATCACATCAAGGCAATCACTTTTCAAACATATGGTCAACTGTAACAAACCTCCTCCACTTACCAGTAAAAGGTGGATCTGCTGCTGTATTTAAGAAATACTTTTGGTTTACCCTCTCAAACTTATATGGGAATCTGTCAGCATAGTGCCCCATCATTGGACATTGCTCCAGGGAACATGGGAAGCAGTCTCCCTAGTGAAAATAAGAGCATCTGTTAATGAGGATTAACTTTTTCATCCCTGCCCTGACAGAGCTAAGGCTCAAGATGCTGTTCTGATCTCACAAGGCTGTGGCAGTGCTGTGGGTTGTCATATCTGACCACCACGACCTGATACATTTGTTTTGGTTAATGGCTTCTGCACACATACAGGCCAAGCGGGCATGGAATGTGCAGGTTAATACCTGTGTGGATGATGGTTTGAAACTTCCAAATTTAAATTTTTCCACTAGATTCTAGGACAAAATATAAACCAATTCTACCTTCCTTGCACCCGCTTTGCAATGCAATATAGGAGTAGGGGGAAAGGAACATATTTCATAAGTTTGAGGGACATAAATCCATTAGAGAGTGTCCAGAGGAGGGCAACAAGGATGGTGAAGTCTGGAGGAGAAGTCTTATGAAGAGAGGCTCAAGTCCTTGGGTTTGTTCAGCCTGGAGAAGAGGAGGCTGAGGGGAGACCTCATTGAGGCCTGTGGCTTCCTGATGAGGGGGAGCAAAGGGGCAGGTGATGACCTCCTCTCTTTGTTGACCAGTGATAGAACCAGAAGGAACACGATGAAGTTGACACAAGGGAGGTTTAGGTTGGGCATTAGGAAGAGGTATTCACTGAGAGGGGGGGTCAGACACTGGAAAAGGCTCCCCTGGGAAGTAGTCACAGCACCCAGCTGGACTGAGGTCAAGAAACATCTGGATGATGTGCTCAGTCCCCTGCTCTGACTTGGCTGGTCCTCTGTGGAGCCAGGAGTTGGACTTGATGGTCCTTATGGGTCCCTTCCAACTCAGGACATTCTGTGATTCTATGATTCATAATGCATTTATCTAGGTGCTCTAATCAGTGGCTAGTGTAAGTTAGAGAAGGATCAATGATTTTGCAGGTTCCAAATATACCTTCCTCCAGTCAGAAGCTAGTAGGATCAATGTGCTCTTAGCATAAAGGTTTAAGGTGAGAATTGTATAGGGCTTAATTGTTTAATTTTGGTGCTCAGGACAGGTGTTGTTTTTGGGGTTTTGGGGTTTTTTTTTGTGTGTGAGAGTGGTTCTTTTCCTATTTGGTGATACCCTCTGTGTGCTTCAGGATTGATTTTGTTTAGAGTAGTTGATGGAAGCACTGTGTCTCAACACACCATGAGAGCACAACAACCATCACCAAAATTCTCTGCACATGTAGTGGAACCTATCATGAGTGCAGTGACCTGGATTATTGTCCTTACATCTCACCCATTCCTGGGCTGATATACTTACTGACTGAAAGGCATCATACGTTTTGCAGGCATATCCAAGGAATCCAGAGGGATGGTGGATGCTTTCAAAATAATACTCATGGCTGCGTGAGTGATGGCAACTCCCAGTGATTGCAGCATCTGGTGGAACAAAGTTTATGAGCATCTGTGAAGTAAGCTCCTGTTCTCCTGCACAGGAGTTGCATTTGCCTCACCATGGAAACAACTGAGGCACGGAACAGAACAGCAAAGTGATCTTGTAGTAACTTTAGTCTGAATTTACAGGTTTCTAGTTGCAGTAGAAGGTGCTGTTTTGTCTGTGTTTTATCTGGAGAGCTGTCTTCCAGTTATCCCAAGATTTGAAGTGAGATCCACTGGTCTGCTGTGGTGTAATAGACCCTTTTAGGAGGAATACCACAAATATATGTGTATATATATCTCATATATATATGAGATGTCACAGAAAGATGGCATTAATTATAGTTTGAAAAGGCTTAGTAGAGTAAGGAAAACCCACCAGCCTTCTGCCAAGATTTCCAAAGCTTGTGAAGGGAGGGAAGCCTCAGGTGGAGAGGTGAGGCATGTACAGCCCCTGGAAACCCTGAGTGTTCTTGCCTAATTTGTGCCCTATGAGGGTCGGATGCTCTTTTCAGCATTAGCTAGAAACCAAAGGCAGTGGTGTCACGCCACAGGTTTGGTCATGAGCTCAGCCTGGAAAACCTCTTGCTGGAGTTGTTGGACCTGCAGACCCCACCCATTCCCTGCCTTTTATTCTGTTGGTCCAATTTCAGCTTAAAAGCAATCTTAGGCAATCTGTATTATACCTCCTTTCCCTACAGCGCTCCCTGGGGTGTGGTATTCTTAGCCAGTCTTCTTTGTTTCATGTTTGCTTTTCTCATTTATGAGTAAAGGGGCAAAAATTAATTTTGTTTTTCTGTTTTCTCCCAAACGGACAGTTACTTTCACAGTTAACATTTCAGAACTGAATAAAAATCAATTACTACAAATTTTGTAAAGTTTACCTTCAATAACAACTTCAAAATCACTTCTTTTCAGTTCTAGAATTAATTCAGTGCATCCTGGCATCGAGGTTCCTCCATTTGGGTAAAAGTCCAGGTGGCCAGTGGTGTTGTACATCCCAAGCCCTGAGGTGGATAGGTAATGGTGTCAATATCTTGGTGACATGTCCATCCCCGTGGAAGTTTACTCACACATGAACACCTACCTATAGCAGGAAAGTGAGCGGCGTTACTGTGAATAACATCGACAAAGTTTGCATCTGTGGGATCCAGCCTCACCTCAGGAGGAGTACCTTCAAAATAGGGCCCAGCAGGGTCTAAGCCTAAAAAAAAACCCTCACATTTATTAGTTGAGGGAGGGAGAAAACCTTTGCATGTATTAAGATATATTTTGCTAATTTAGAACCTCATCTATTGAGAGTTGCAAGAGCTGAGTAATACTGAGGTTAATTCCAAGCTAGACTGGAAAAAAAAAGTTCAATAACATGATTTTGTGAATCTTTCTGTAAACTTATTACAGCAGAAGTAAAATGTAATCCAATAGACTATAGAATGGCATTGTATTACTATGAAGGAGGTATTTTAATATCTGTGAGCTTAATTCTGGCCTGTAAAGATTTACAGACAGGAAAAACTGAGGATTCTTGGTATGTTGCTTTGTTGTAGGGCTGGATGTAACCCAGTGAACGACAGAAATTTGCAGACTGACTGTGTTTGTCCTTCTACTTAAGTTTTTAACTCTAACTAGTAAAGGAAGATGGAATAATTACTCATATTGTTGAGAAGCATTAAGTTTGCCTGCCCTTATGCAGGGTGCGTCCAGTACTGCCAATAAATCATTTCTGATCTACAGACCAGTCAAAGTCTTGGAGAACTGTTCCTTACCTTAAGAAACATGCTGTGTTAGCTCTGCACCTCAGAGAGCAGCCTACCTGTTATCCGTCTGACGCCTTGGATCCTTCTTCCCGCCTCTCCCGCTGTATGTGCTCCCAGGCTGTGGCCAATTAAATGGATTTCGTAAGGGGAGTATCTGAAGATTTTCTGATTAAGGTGGTGATGGGAGACAAGAACAAAGGCTTTAAATAGCAAGCAAAGAGGGTGTCTTACATTATGGGCCTCTGGGAACATCTAGGCTGACTTCCTGCATAGCAAACAGGGTGTGAGTAGCTTGAGTTAATTATTTAATTTGCACCAGGACTTGATTAAAAAATGATCCCATCTAGAATCTTACATTCCTAGTGATGATGGATTCATTGTAGTGTTGGCATATAGCTAATGTATTCAACTACCACTGGTGACAAAATATAAACCTTCTTTCTCATTTGGATAACCACCTAGTTTAATCTTCTATCAAAACAATCTTTATTTACTCTGTTGCAGAGCCCATTTTGAGAGCAGATGTGATAAATGTGTGTGCTTAGAATATGTAATCATATCAGCCAGTAATATTTTCACTGACAAGCTTAGGTGGGGCAACATTCATTCTCCTCTCTGCCAAGTGTCATCTGCTCAAGACCTGCGCTGCTGAGGTATTACACGCGTGTCTAAGGTGGAGACAGAGTAATCAGCGTGTAGGATGCTTGCAGGGGATGCTTGTCATCCAGGGATTTACTGGATTTTGTAAGGACCAAAGGCAACAAGGATTACTTGCTAATTGCTTGAGGTTTTTATGCTGTTTGGGTCTGGTTTGGAATGCATGTACCAAAATAGCAGCAGATCTGCAGGATATGTCTTTCTAACTTTATTTTTAGACATCAGATTCCAACTGAATGTTTTACTGCAGTACTTTTGTTTAGGGAAAGTTAAGTTGCATTATAAAATCAAACTCCAGAAGTTTTTATATTGGGGAAAAGAAAGTCTAAGGTTTGTCTATGTGCTTTTATGATGGAAGAAAGACTGCAAATGGTGCAGTAATGGAAATATCAAATGAGAGACTGAACCCATCTTCAAGGTACCTGGGATTTGTGCACAGAGAAGACAGATACTGGAGCAAATGCATGAGGCTAGGTATGAGTTTCCCAGGTGGAAACAGGAGTTTGTACCCCATCTGATTCTGGGGAAGTGTTCTTTGATACTTGGGTGCTCGTAAAGTTGGTACTTTGTCTTGTGGGCTCTGAACTATCTCCTGCAGCACTTTAAGATGTCCAAGATCAAGTCAGGGTTCTGATTTCCAGCAGTAGTAATTACTCACAAGCCTTTCTGAACTCAGTAGGAATTGCTGATAATCAAAACTCACAACTGAACCATGAGTGTAAATATGAGCACTTGCCTTTGGGAACATGAAGTTCAGAACTAAAAGGCAATGGACGATTTATTGTGCCTGTAGACAGTAAATACGGCACTGCCGAGTGAACCAGCTCCTGGTTTCAGTGGTGCCGAGTTACTGATTTACTTCCAACACACGTGTATGATGCTGGCAAAACTTGGAAGCGCTGACATTCCAGCCGCGTCTCATCTCTGCCGAGTGCCTTTACCTGCAGCATCCTATGGAAATGTTGCCACCTACTGGCCATTAATTAATTGGCACCGCTTTTCAACCCTTTGGCTTAATTAGCGTCTTTTGTGGCTGTGAGAACTCCTTACGGAGCTGACAATAAACATAATTAGCTGCATGCATTGTCCATCTCTCCCCGAAGCGCTGGCTGACCATCCTGGACAAGGTTCAAAGTCAAAACAGCAGCAGCATAACCCCACTGCCTCCACTTAACTGTAGGTGCTAAAGCTGTGTCTTTTACCTGTAAGGTTTCTATGAAATAAGCAACTTCGGCCCCAACCACACGGATATTGTTCACCGCACTGATGTAGGTGCCCTTTGCACCGTCGTGCCAATCGACAGCAATGCAGTTGATGTTTTCCACTTCCAGTAACAACTGATGTGGGAAAAGATAAAGTATTTAAGGAAACAAAATAGCAAACAGTGGTTAGACTCAGAGTAAATGCCAAAAGGTAACACAATCATGGAGTTACTTGGTCTTTACTTCACCTGTACCACACTGAAACACCCCTCTTCTTACAGAACACAATATAACAAGCCACAATCCAATAAGTACCAATTATGAAAGCAGGTAATAAGAATATTTTACTCATCCATTTGTATATGTATTTAAAATAGCTTAGAAAAGCTGTGCAATTGCACAGCCACTGCTATATGCAGTACCTGACTTTCTTTGAGGGATATTAGCAGTTTAACTGCATAGTTTAGGAGGTAGACCTATTTTCCAAGTGTCTTTAGAGCTGAGAGAGACATGTCAGACTGGAAAAGTTTGGAGCACAGTTGGAAGTTTCTATTTCAGCAAAGCAAACTAATAAAATAATGATGCAGATCCGTGACTGCATTCTTTGGTATTCTTTTTCTAGCTTCTTTTCCCTGACAGCATGGAAGAAGTGGAAGCTATAGTAGTTTTTTGCTTGTCTATCAGAGCTGAGGCTGTCCTTAACACAGTGAGCTCTGCTGGCCAGAGTGCACCAGCTCTGCTATGTGGTAGTTTCCATGTTTCATATTCTGAAAATTTTTTTCATTGCACTCTGTAATTTAAAAAAAAAAGTGTTCTGATTTTATTATTTTTTTTAAAGGAACCAATTGGTGATGAACCAGGATAGTTTGAAACTTTGAGCTTCTTGGATTGATACTTGAGCACTGTGTCTAATGTAATGTTCATAGACCAGGGACATCTGCGATCAGCTTGTTGCTTTGCTCTGATCTGTAGGGGAACAAAGATGATTCTTTGGGGATGAAAATTGTCTAAAAAAGCAGTGTCAGAGATGACAAAGATGCCTTGACTATGCTGCAATTCTTGATTCCTTGACTTTTCCCACAGAGGGAATGTTTTGTGACATGCTTCTTGGTTGGTATCAGCTACTACCTCATGAATTGCCAAAAGGAAAGTGAACATTAGCACCTAAAGGATACTGACAGCTTGTAGTTACAACTGCTGATGGAAATCAGAGGATACTCTCTCATACCAAGCACATTTCTACCACCCAGCCTTTTTTTCCGGTGCTGCCAAATCCATGAATGATGAAGGAGGTTTTCCTACGTGAGGAAAAATGCGACTTTTGGATGGTTGAGGAGTTTATCGCCGAGATCACCTGTGTGTAAAGGGAAAAAAAAATATTAAAAATTACCTATTTGTGCTTTCAAACATTTAAAAAAAAGTTACCAGAGTGACCTTCTACTAAATGTGTGCTCATGTGTTCCTGCTCTTCAGGTTGTAAAAGTTTATTAAAGCTATAACTTCCTTAGAGATCTTAAGTTGGATTCTCAGCATCTCAACCAAGGTTGCCATAAGCAATGATGTCTGCAATGACAGTGATGGCATCATAGCTCATACCACAGGAAACCTAAACATTCCTGTACAGCTCAGGGGACACTAAGGCTGGGAGCCCAAAAGGGGTTTAGCAGCTTCAAAAGCATTTGGTGAAGTGATGTGGTCTCAGCCCCTGATCTTACAGGTTCCTCCACATTGCTTTGCTCCATATTTCAGGGCATAAGCACCTGGAGTAGTCCTCTCTTATTTTCAGAGTGCAGAGAGGGAGGTAAGAATATAAACCCACACGATGTAAAGGTGGAAAGTGGGTTTGGAAATTGCATATGGACAGTCTTTAGCCTTTTCTTTTTTAAAGTCACAATGTCTCCCTAGCTCAGTTTCCCTGCCAGGCAGCAGTATTTGCTCCCTGTCTGAATGCTCAGGAGGCTCTTTATTTGCACAACTTTCCTCAGAGACCTAAGTGCATGTAAAGGTAGTCTGCTGTAACCCGTATCTTTGTGCAGGAAAAAGGCTGTTCTGTCTTACAGTTCCTTCACAACTGTTTCTCTGTGGTTTTTTTTTGTTTGTTTTTTTCTCTTCGATTTACCCCAAATAGCTTCAATGTTCTCTCATTACTGTACCTGCAAACTATCTTCTTATTCTGACTTGTGTGCCTATGATGAGTGATGCAGACTTTTTAACAAGGTAACAAACATTTGTAGGTTTAGTCAGTTCTCAATGTCAAAAATAAATGTCACCTGTGAGTTATTTCCTGTTTCTCGGGTGTAGAGAGAGAAGCTTATGTTCATGTGTTCTGGAGAGTCAGGCAAACCTGTCAGAAGTCTCCCTGGTACACCAGACCAGGGTGGGTCATCTGTAAAACAGCCAAGCCTAGGGTAACAAACTTCTTTACCTAGAGGAGAAGAAACAGCTTGTTTGTATTTTGGAGTTTTCTCTGCTTGGTGATGTATTTCACACTGCAACAATCTGAAGAGCAGGAAGCTAAGCAATTCATTTTATGATTCCTTTTGAAGCTGAGATTTGTTCCTTTATGGATATTGCCTGAAGCAGCTAACATAAGGGGAAGTAAATAATTTGAGGATAAACCAAGTTGTGGTGCACTGGAACACGTTGCCCAGAGAGGTTGTGGAAGCCCCATCCCTGGCAGGGTCTAAGGCCAGGTTGGATGGAGCTTTGGGTAACCTGGTCTAGTGAACTCCCCATGGCAGGGGGTTGGGACTGGGTGAGTTTGGGTTGGATGGGACTTCCAAAGGGTTCTATGATTCTAAAGACTTAGATACTGTTCTGACACTGTTTTCTAGTCTTGTAAAGAATTAATTCTGTTTCTTTAAAAATGAAAATAATCTTTTAAGAAGTGCTGGCTAGAATTTCTCCTGCATGCTTCTGACTCTAAAGTGTTGTGTCTCTGCTTGTAGGAATGAAGGATATCTATGTAGTAACCTTCTATTGTGAATGAAATGATCATTCCTTTCCATATAGGAGCTTTTTCTAGATCACACGTGTCCCTTCCTCCCTTCTGCTCACTGCTGCTGTTCTAAGCACCCTGTTGCTGAGCAGTTCTTTGTATACATCAACCATGTGAAGACAGCTTGTGCTGTCTTGATAGAAGTAGAACATGGCTGAATTGTCAGCTCAGTTATGTCTCAGAGTTATATTCTTAGTAAAAGCATTTAAATAGAGCTGAGCCTTTTAGCAATAATTCTATGCACAGTAATAGACTTTGTCATACAATGACACATAAATCATACTATAACTTGAATGTAAAGGGAAATACCAGTTGTGGTGGTTTGACCTGGCTGGAGGTCAGTCATCGTCTTCTATATATATTTTCACCTGAGTTCACCTTCTAGTGGCAGTTTTCATAGATAGTGTCTCACCTGCTACTGTGCCAAGGAGATAAAATGCAGTAATCCACATTCCAACCACCTAAACCAAATTAAATATACAGGTTAGGCATTTAATTTAGGGTGATCTGTCCTTTTAAAAAGCCTGTAACACAAGGAGAAATGAAAAGGCCTGTGCCTGGAGTAACCTTGTACATGGATTGGTGCACGTTGGGGACCAGCTGGAAACCAGCTCTGCAGAAAGAGACCTGGAGGTCCTGTAGGACATGAACTTGACCATGAGCCAGCAACATGCCCTTGCAGCAAAGGCAGATGGTGACTGCACTGGGAGGAGTGTTGGCAGCAGGATGAGAGGGATCGTCCTTCCCTCTGCTCGCTTTTGCTGTTCATTGCAATTCTTGCACAGCCAATACTGTGTGCAGGATGCTGAGGGAGTGAGTTGGATTGCAAGGTCCTGATTTGTGCCCTCTATGAGGAGATAGGTGGGAGGTGTGGTAGAGCAAAAAAGTGGCCAGAGTCGCCTCTGGTCACTGAGATAATCAAAAGTAATTAAGAAAACAATGGTAAACTTAAGTATAAATCTTGCTATGTGGGGAAACTGTCTCTAAGGGACATTTTTAGAGACTTGGCAATATGAAAAAGCAAGAAATCCAAGGCTCCAAAGGTCATAGATGCTACCAAATGCTTTCCAAAGCAAAGAAGAAACAGTTGGGAATCTCATAGAGTGTGTCCTTGAAGCGTGCGTGTGTGAAATATCAGACAGGAGAGGTGTGTGTGATCCACCTATGTGACTTTTTTGGTGGAAGTTCTATTACTGGGCACTAATGATGTGGTTTCCTAACCAAGCCAAATGGGACAGGTCAGAGTGCAGAGAATGTGTCTCAGCACTCTCTAATCAACTCTGAAGTCCCTGTGTGGTAATAGCTCATTGTTTATGTGGTAGGGCAGAGGAGTGAGGCAGAATAGCTAAGCAGTGAGCTGGAGCTGCTATGTGCAGAGCTGATCACAAAATTTCTTTGGAAATACAGTTCTGTTTCCAGTTCTAATAAATCCACTGATGGAGTCAATAGAGAAGAAAACTATTTGCTCAGGGGTGTGTGAAGTGGAGAGGAAATCTGGTGGTCAGTAATATTAGAAAGGAAAAGGATAAGGAGTTAGTCTAAACAATTGATGGCAGTCAAGAGCAGTGGGGTCCTAACTTAGCCAAAGGGAGCATCTCTGTTCAGTAGGAGTATCTGTTAAGAGGTACCCATGGTTGTCATGATAACCTGGTGACAGTGCAGGAAAATCACCTGTGGTTCATCAAATGAATTGGAGAGCTCAGTGGGATTTGTTTATATTTACTGGAGAGCTCTCATAGTCTGGAGATGGATAGTCTGCATGGGGAACCCTGTGGCAGGAGGGACAATGTAATTTCTGATCCAAAATCTGAAAGGCAGTTTATGCATAATGATTTTGGAAAGTGTTTGTTGACAAATCATAGGGATCAGCAGTTTCTTTTCAGAAGTTCTTTCTTTGAAGACATAAATTTGAAAAGAGCATGGAACTCGATAAGTCATGGAAGATGAAGAAAACTTTGTGTGTGTGTGTGTGTGTGTGAAATGTTGGGTTCATTCTGTCAGTGAGAGAAGGACAGTTTCTTGCCCTTTTTTATAGGTAGGTTTTCTGTATTGGTCTACATTAACCTGATGACCAAAAGATTGCAAAGAGGTGAAGAAGGAAAAAGGAGTTGAGGCAGCATCCAATTTAATGGGGGAAAATTCTTTCACTGGGCATTTAAGAGGCTTAGTGCCAAACAAGAGCAACTGGAAAGACTTGTTTGTGAACATGAGCCCAGCTTGTCCAGTATTGCTGTCAGGAAGGCTGCCAAACAGAAGCTCAGTTGTTAGACTCAATGGACAGGGGACACGCACTGCTGAAGCAAACTCAGCACTAAATATTTCCACATTGAAACTTTGTGTGGAAAAAGAAAAAAAAAATAATTGCAAATATTCATAGATTGATATCATAGTATATTAAAACAGCACTGGTGTAGTAGTTGTCCTTCACAACAGGTCATCAAGTCACCAGTGACTTGACTTCAAGAGAAGCAAGCCCAAATCTAGGGGTTTTTAATCTCACTGTAATAAATAAATTTTGTTGCTGCATTTAAAGTCAAACAAGATATGTTATTTATGTAACTGATAAGGATTTTACTCACCGTTTTTCTATGATCCATCATATCTCTTGCCCTTGTGAGCAGTAACAGGATACAGGTGACCTTTGTTTTCTTTTATGAAGATTGGGTTGATTTATGCTGGAAAAAAAAAAAAATAACAGAAGAAGTATTAAAATGCTACAGGCCAGATTGGTAAAGTGAAAGAAANTCACCCTTTACATATTTATAAACATTAATGATGTCATCCCTCAGTCTCCTCTTCTCCAACCTAAAGAGCCCCGGAATGCAAGAGAACAAAAAATATTGGTAACTAGGAATTAATAGCTAGAAATCACACAGATTTCCTAAGGAGAGCAGCAATGTCAACATGTACATCTATGGCCAGTAGAATTAAGGCTTAATTAGGAAGAAATATTTAATGTATGGAAGAATTAAAAAGCTATGATGTTTTTTGTCTATTACTAGATAAAATGGAGCACATTTTCTTTTATTTTTTTTTTTCTGTTTACCAAACCCAGCTGATTTTCTTCACACCAAGGGGCAGGGAGGGAGAAAAAGGTCTGCATGGTAACAGTCTGTTCAGACAATAAATCTGCTGTAGTTGCTGGAACAACGCATTTTAAGATGGACTTCAGTAAAATTTTTCATAAAGTTCTTGATTATTAAGAAAATTCCAAATGTGATTTGAAGAAATCTGATACACCAACAGGTAAAAAAAGAAAGATAAATAGGATGAATGGCCTGTGGAATTTCAGACTTGTGGAGTCTCAGTCCAGTAGCAGCCTGAGGCAGAGCAATGTAACTTCCCATAGAATACTCAGTCATGAATGAAAAATTGTGAAAAACTGTTATTAGATTAAGTTGCATAATTAGGTTACATGACATGACAATCTAACACAGCACTCATAGGATCAGCATTGTAAGTCTCATGATACTTGGATTTCAAAAACATCTGCTCTGCTACTTGATATTTTGGTTAAGAAATTAAAATTACATGCATGCACTGTTACAATGGTTAAGTAGATTTAAAATTAAATGCATGGATTAAGTAGATTAAAAATTGAGTAATTATGGCATCTCAGACTATAATGGCAAAGATCTAGAAAGTAACTCCAGGATTTGCAGATACATTTCTTGCTGCTGTGTACTATTGTGTCCCGTCATGATCAAGCTCTGATCATGTTCTTATCTGTGTTTCTTGACAATTCTGTGGTTTCCTCCCTGCTCATGATGGATCATTGCTGATTAGGGCTTTAGAGGAGCCAATTCCTGGCATTACACCACATGCCAGCTTTCAACACTAGTATTGCTGGGCAGAAGCTCATTACTGAAAAAAGTCTGACAACTAGACTAAGAAAAAGTAGAGGTTGTGAATGTTGGATTGCCCTTTATTTTAGGGGAAAGTAAGTTCTGTCACACTCCATGTCCACTCCCATTCTGCAAGTATGATATCTAGGGAAGCAGTAACTGAAAAGGTCTTTGAAATCTTGCTAATGTATTGTTAGAGACTTTTGAAGTCTCAAAGAACTCTCTAGTCATTTTAGCTGCATATATTGACCAGAGAACAGTAATTTTCGGTATGTATATTGCACTCAATGTATAGGTGGGGGTATTATTTAAAGAGTACAGAGTTTTCATTGGTGCTGCAGGCAAAATTCAAGAGTGATATTGAGGAAATGGAGAAGGTAGTTCTTGGCATATTATGAGAATAGAAAAGAGGGAATGCAGAGCAAGGAGTGTAGAGAGAATGAAGTGTAGATTTCTAGATTTCCTTTCTCCAAACTTCCCAATACGAAATAAAAACTAAGGCAAGGCAGAACTCACACATGTTGTCTGATCTGGGTAGCAGAGTTTTCTGAGTGTCTGCTGACCTCTGAATCAGAAACTGAATCTGAGGCAGTGGACTAGAGCACTAACCTGACATAATGATCCAGAATAGTGATGTTAATTCTTTTCTTGAGGTATTTAATGTGGGAAGTGTTCCAATAAAAAGTTAGTAAGGATGCAAAGTTCTATGTATATTTGTTCAGTGTTGGAGGGTACAGTAAGACTTGGGCTTTTAAAGTGTTTAGGTTGATTCAGAAATGGCGAACAATCTAAAGAAATTGAAGGATAATAGTAAGGAGAAGTCCTTGGCTTCCCACTTCAAGTTTTTCTGCAGTATCTTCTCTGATTTCCTAAATAACAGGGTTCTTGCCTTGACCCTGAGCTGCTATTCGTATATTTATATTTACAGAGACAATTATGATAATTTAATCTGACTTCAAGCATCATTAAAAAACCAACAAACATGATTCAGTTTTGGGAGTTGGCTGAGCAAAGTCTGTACCAGCAAGGAAGGCAGCCTTCATGTGACTTGTTGCCACCATCTGGTCACTTGCCTCTCTTTCCAGGAGGACCTTTGCTGTTCCTCTCTGCGATTAGGCCGCTGTTAAATTAGTCAACTGTTAAAATAGTCAACTCCAAGACCCGTGCAGTTTGCCTTTTCCATTTCTGAACTGCAGAATAACTCTTGCTGATGTTCAAGTTTCTCGGTAGATCACAATCTATGAAAAGTCTTGTTCGCCACGTTCTTTCACACAGCTGCTCTGTAATTCTTCCCCACTTCCATTCTCCCATTAAATTTGTGGTGATCTTTATAATGCTTAATTATGTAGCCTGTTTAATTTCAGCTGTTATTTGTATTATCATGCATTTTCACTTAAAAAAAATTAGAAATTCCATATTCCATGTGTAAATAACATCATTTTGCTCTTCCTTTAAAAACAGGTGTATTCTGCCTCAAATTACCTTTGCCCCACTGAATCAACCATGTTTTCCTATCTGCATTATATTATTACAGCCCAGAAATTCTAATATCCTACTGGGATTTTCTGGAATTGAAAAGCTTTAAACCCTATGGCTGCTGCCAGGGTCTCCTCCAGATCACTCCAGGTACCTCCATATGCTTTTTCACTCAGACCATGTCGTTCAGCCTGGCTTGGTTTAAGCAGGAGTCCTTACGTCCTCCAGCCCAACCAGCAGTTAGTAAGGACACTTGCCCAAAAGCCCTACCAAGTTTTCAGCCACTTACCACTCTGGATGCAGAAAGTGTTGCTGCTTTACAAGCTCCGTTCAGCCAGCTCCCTGTCAAATCCTGGTTGCTTCCAGCTCTTTTCACTTGGAATCAGTCCCACGACGGTGGGTGCGGACCTGCCCACACAGTGCCTAATTATAGGGTTTGTGTGGGTGAGTGAGAACCTTTGTAAGGACGATACCCTTATTGCTGGATGTAACAGATGTTGCCTTTTCTTGTCTCTTGTCATATCTAATTCATCAAAATTTTTGTCTTGAAGTTTTGTTACAGGCTAGAAGAAAAGCAGGACGAGGCCATTTTAGACCTCAGAAGGGCTGTAGTGCGTGATGTTCATAACAGTCACCATGAAGTGGTAACCTGAGTTAGATGGCTATCCTCATCTCCTGCTACAGGCAATGGACCGAGCCTCCTCTGTGGGGAAGTTCAGATCAGAAGCTCGGTTTTGCTGCTCCGTGTCATCCTCTGGAAGTCACCAGCTCTGTGCTTACCTGAACTATGTTCCCCGTGAAGTAAAACCGTATACATCTTCTTAGATTCAAACACGCTTATATTTTTTGCAGAGGGTGGCCCAGCTCCTTTTTAAAAGGGATTAGGAGAAAAAAATCACGTGAAAACTTAGGGACAATATAGGTGTGTGAGAATTTATTAGTGCTTTCTAGTGAAGTTACCCAAGTTCTGTCTACCTACTACCATTTGGCTACTCACACCCTCTTAGGCCATGTAGGCTTCACAGCTTAGGTGTCTCTGTACCAAGTGCTCTCAGTGGTTGGCATGCTCTGAATACAGCTGGCACCTTCTGACAATATTGTGCTCAGCTTAAAGCAGAGAACCCAGACACTTTTGTTCAAATTTGTGTCAGGAGGGGGAGGATAGGGTGATGATAACAGTGCCATTCATCTTTTTCTCTGTAGTGGCTTTGTGACTTGTCTGTCATGCAAGTCCCATGTTCTCTTTGGTGCTCTGGAGGTTGTGGGTCATAACTATGTCACAACCCAGGTCTTGCAGTTCCTGGGCAAGACCTCAAGTCACTACGCTGCTATCTACAGGATGGGTGCTGCCATAATGACCTGTCCAGGCAACTGTGTAAGAGCAACTGTCATCCTCATACAAAGAGTGATTCAAGTGCCTCAGGGCAGGAAGTAACCTGGGTTGAATCTCTAGTTCATATAAGAAGCCAGTTTGTGGTCTTGAGATACGTGCTTTGCCTGAGAGAAGATATAAGGTCAGTAATAATATCAAAAATGTTTTTCCATATGATGACCTGTAGACAATGCACTCAGCCTGTTAGCCAGTGTAAAGAAAGTCGAGTGTCTGTCACTTCTTGTAGCACATGGCACCTACATGAATGTTTGGACCTGTGTCTGGTTCTTGTTGGTAAAGTGGTGTAAGCCAGAGCCATATATGAAATTAATCGTTAGAAAGAAGTCTCAGAGGGCTCTGAAGGAAGCAGTGGCTAGTCTGTGACTGGATCTCATATTTAATTATTGCTTACACAGAAGACATACGGAATTTCAGGTAAGACAGAACAGATCCAGCTAGTATGAAATTATCTACAGTCTTGTCTATGTTCACTGACTGTAAGACAGAAATTTGACAGAAGTTATGGGAACTGTGTCTCCTTAGAGTGGTGTAGTGCATTAAGTAAGTCTGGGGAGGGATGAGATTGGGGAGCCACAGAAAAGAGCTGGAGAATGTCACATGCCCCATTTGTCAAAGCATCGATATGTAAGTTGGAAAATAGCCAGTGAAACTGGTGCCTCTAATAATGATGAAACATCTTCAGAAACTGCTGAACATCTTTGTGAAAATCAGACCCCTTGGAAATGTGTGTTGTGGTTTGTTTTGAGGTGGATATTTGTGGGAGCAGGGGACCAGGCTTGCTGGATATGCTGAAATATTTTGCTGCATTTTCTACAGAGTTAGATCTGTGTGTGAGCATTAAAACAGGGCCACCAAGCCCCTCCCCAGTTACAAAATGAAACACAAGTGCACACTTGCACAAATACCTCTGGGGACAAACCTACACCAAAACTGAGAACTTCATTCAACAAGAATATAAATATACTGGTTTCTCTAGTTTGCTTTTGGGTTTGCTCTGTGTGTTGATACGTGGCAACCAGGTCGATCCAGGACACGTGTTCAACAGAGTTTCACAGTGTATGTGTTTCAGAGGATTGCATGGTGGTGAGGATTAAATTACCACAGGGTAGTGTGAAAAATTGAAATTAATAGTAAGCTAATTTTTGTCCCATGTTGTAGGGTGTTGGAGGTCTAGCTGCTTTTAGGAATTGTCAGTTTTCTGAGTGTGGTTTTGTGCTCTGAGAGGAACAGAAGGTTTATATGGACGGTAAGGAAAGGCTGGTTTCTGCAGTTGCCTCTGGCAATATGCAAGTGAGCACATCCAGGTGGTTTTATAAATGTCACCTTGAGAATTGTCAAGGACATAAATGCATTTTGATAGTAGTGGCCTTCACACAGATAGGAAAAGAAGGGTCAAAACATTCACTGAGAATCATATTCTCCAAAGGAATCTCAGCAACTGTTTCAAGTGCAGCAATATATAAATTACTCTGGCTTTTATAGAAAGACAAGTGAATAAAATTGTAAAGGCAACATTTTTCTTTCATTTCTATTTTAGTTTGAAGAGGATTAATTAATTTCTTAGCCTGGATGGAGGTCATCTGGAAGTAGCTGTGAGTATTCTATACCCATAAGATTTGCTAATACCGAGTCAAAGACCACTCACCTCTTTGGAGATTCTTACCTTTAGTGTCTGAGTGGCAAAGCCACAAATTATAGAATTTCTTAGTATTTATATTGTTTAGCTCCAATGCATTCATTCTGGTAAAGTGAACAAATCTTGTACTGAAGAGAGACAAAAACAATCTGCCTCAATGTATCATTTCCAGTGTTGCGTAACAGCGGTAAAAGGAATAAATATTTTTAAAAGTTGATAAATATTTATCACCTTCATACTAAATGTTGTCTGCTAATTCAGCCAGTCAAAGCAAGCAAAGGTAATGCCAACTTCTTGGCTTGTGACCTTGACACTTAGGGAGCATTGTATTGGTTTAAGGAAATAACGTTAGGCAGAATTTTAGAACAGATGATGACAGTAGCCAAAGACAGAGAGGAGTCAGCAGGGACAGATGGGCTTTATTTATGAGTAATGGTCAGAACTCAAGGGAAGGTGAAACAGCTCATTGTTCTGAATTCTTGATCTCATTAATGCTAGAGTATTAAACTTATTTGAAAGAAGCAGCTGAAATAAAAGGGAATAATCATAGATTTTTGCCTCTGAGATTAAAAGGCAAATGCAACTCTTGAAGAACGTCTCTGACCAGCTTGGATATAGAACAGTAGCTTAGAACAATGTGTGGTGGTTTGGTAATGTGGCTTCTTTAAGAAGCAGCTAGAAGTTTCTTAAGGGTCCAACAAAGCAAATCCCAGGTGTGCTCCTAAGGCCAAACTCCCAAACCCTGTTGCTGACAAGGCCGGCCAGGCCAATCAGTGCCGGCCACAGCACCTCTGGGAATCACATTTTAGAGCTAGAAGAATGCAAAGAGCCGAATTTTGCCACTAGAGAAGGGAGT
>VXBZ01007593.1:3069-16779 GCA_013399135.1 Heliornis fulica | reverse complement strand
TTTCTTTTTTTCTTTTTAAATTTGGAAAGGATAACAATGATGGGAAGCCATCTATTCTCCACTTGCTTTGCAGTACTGGCAGGACATTTCAGCTGTGCACAGCTTATCAAACTCTCAATGTTAACACAATTGGGAGTGAAAAACACACCAAAGCCTTTTAGTTTTCCAAAGTGGAAACTGAAGAGCAAGGTTGTTGTCTTAAAATGGAAATGGACAATATTTTTTTAGTAGTCACCTGCTGCAGAGCAAGTTCCTCCTGTCAAACTGTCCTGGAGACCCCTGTGCCTTCATGCATGGCGGAGGCATGAAGCACCTTCTCCTAACCAATTTGCTGTTGTACTGAAGTTGCTTTTTTGCCAACCCAGTATCAAAGAGATTTTTAATTTTTTTATTGCTGGCACCCTCAGAGCGATCAGTGCAATCACAATTACTTTGACAGGCGTGCTGGAATTGGAGTAGGCAGAAAATGGCCTTAATGGGAATCTTTTACAAAGCAGCTGTTAGAGTGTGGTAACAAGACTCTGAATAAATGGCAGCTACATAACTTCCCCTAATCAGATTGGAGCAATCAGCTTGAAAAATTTTCCCATATGTTGAAGAGTGGAGCTTAGGCCTAGGGTTATGGCAAGGACACAGGCCATGGTAAGGTTACAAAGTCTGGCTACAATTAAACACTCACTGCAGAAATTGTGATGATGCTTCGGGGAGCTATTGCACTTTAGCCATTTGTAATTGCACATTCGGAAATTACTCACTCCAAAATTACTCGGGGCCCAGTTACATGGTTTACAAACATATGTTCTCAGGGAGAG
Organism: Heliornis fulica; assembly: GCA_013399135.1. NCBI lineage: Eukaryota > Metazoa > Chordata > Aves > Gruiformes > Heliornithidae > Heliornis > Heliornis fulica. The sequence goes on along the minus strand of VXBZ01007593.1, from coordinate 15,967 downwards.
AGAGGGAAAAACATTATCCTTCCAATGGGCACCATTTATAGATTTGTTTATGGTTATTAATGAAATGTAGCTTTGTGAGATTGTTTATTAATAGTTGCATGAGAATTTTGGAGGTTCTGTTTATCACTAATTTAATGATTAAGGCACGTTTCTGACTAGCAGGGGCAAATCTGCAATTCTTGCAGTCTCTTAATGCCCCAGTTTAATGCCTCTCCTGTCAGCACTCATTGAGTAATCCAGCCAGAGGATTTCTCCATAGTAGAGATTTTTCTTCTTAATTCTTTACAGACTAGACCATGCTTCTGTGGGTTGCATTATCTGTGGCAGGATATGTGGGCTGGCACCTGATCTGTGTATCAGTGCTGCCACTTCAGATATATTTTAGGACTGCTAAAGTGTGAAAGTTATGTAGAAAATTAGCATTGCACAAGCTTTGTAATTATACAGCTTTTTATGAATTTAATGAAAAAAGACAAGGCCTTCAGGGTGTCTCTTTTTTTTCTGGTAGCTAATGCAAGGAAATTTTCCATTGTGTTCCAAAGCCTATCCTTCCTGCATTATCCAAGCCTGGGAATCAGAAAGTGAGCCTGATGTGCTTCGCAGGTCTAGAGAACAAGATGTACCGGTGACTGACAGCACTAATGACCTTTCAGTTTATTGCACGTGAAAGGAGAAGTGTAGGTCACCAAGTATGTTCATGTGTGTGAAGGGGGATGATCAGTGAGCCAATAGGAGGAGTTAAGAATCTTAGTATCTTAGAAAATACAATCCACATAATTTTCAAATGCACCTGATTTGCACACATTTTCAGCAAGACAGAGGCATGTAGTGTTCTCTGTGCTGTTTGGAGTCTTTTTCTCGCTCCAGTAAGACCTCCAACAGATTCCAAATGAATATTTTGGTTAAAGAATCCAGCATGATACTCTATATCTGATGGCAGGCTCTAAAAAAGAATTTTTCCAGTGCTGTGGACTGCCACTGGGACCTTCACTGCTGCCTGATGACAGAGCCTTAATGCAAAAAAAGTGAACAAATAGCCACATCATTTGCATTAAATAGAGAAGATGTGAGTCCCCATGGTGTTATTTCCTCATTTGAACTTCCAACAGATGTGTAAAGTTTTGTAACTTGGGGAAAAACTGCCCTTGTGTAGGAGACAGAAGCTAAATGAGTGGTCTTTCACATCTCCACACATAGTTAGGAAGTAGAAGTTGAGTCTTTAAGAAGGCAGCTTATATCTCCTGCTCTGGATGAACACCGTGTAGCGTCAGAGCTCATTTGAGGCTGGGGTGACACCGCATAGCATAAGTTGCTTTCTCTTGAACAAAGGATCTCCCAGTAAGTATCTGTTTCTCCCTTCTCCATGTGTAAAAAAATTGGTCTTGAACTTATGAGTGTTCTGCCAAATGGTGTAAATTAATTTAGGATCCTGCTTTAGGATTTAGGATATTACAGCCTCCCATTCTGCATCTGCTCTGCAGTAAGTATAGTTAAATTTCTACAATTCTGTAAATATGAGTTAAATTCTGTTCACAATGTTTTGAATTCATTCATCAGAATAAATGTTTGCTTTTAGCTCTCTGTTTCACAAGTTTTTCTTCTAAATAAATTCTCAATTCTTTTATTAAAAAAAAATTCTCTGGTTTTGGGTTTTTTTCTCCTTCTCAATCTATGTATGGCTGAGATATTGTAGGTGGGTGGGACACTGTTAAAAATTCCTTTTGTTACGAAGATGCTGATATCTATTTCTATACTTATTATTGGAGACTGAAGCTACTAGCTTTGCATTTCAGCTTCAACTGGAAGTACATGTTGAGTAACACAGGATTGTTCACATTGTCTCCCATGGAAACAGTATTAAAGTGCACTAGACTTTCATAGGTACATAACAAGCTAATGTAAAAAAGTCTTTTGGGAGGAATGAGAGTCCTGCCAAGATTATATTTTTAATTGAAAATCTTAAACCAGAAAATCATTTGGTTCATTTTCATTTCAGTCTATCTTTCTTTCCTTTTACTGTTGTGACAAGGTTATGAAGAAAAAATAATTCAGATTTCACTAAAGTACCTTAAATATCTTCTTGGTGAGAAAACTCAAGTGAAAAGGTTATTTATATTTCTCAACTGCACTAGTTTAATTTTCACCCCATTCTGATGCTAACATAAGAAAAGGGGTGGCATAAATAGTGAACATTTTAGTGTAGACAGCTTTCTGGCTCAGAAGCCACTTCCAGGACACGTTGAGCACAGAGAGCACTGTCAATGACTTCTGGAGCCAGGCAGCTGTCTACACCAGGGCTCACTCTTCTGTTAATACCAGGCTAGTGGAATCAGTGCCTCTTCAGATTTTAATCAAACTACCTGAAATGTTGCTGAGCACCGTGTGAGCTGGGGGACAAGAGGACTTAAATTGTTTTCAGCACTGTTCAGCCACAGTCACTGTTGACACTGGTCGTCAGCAGCGAGTACTTTTCCTGGGGTACATGAGGCCATAACGTCCTCACAGCTTGAAAATCATTCATTCTCACAACGCCTGCACATTCTTCTTCATGTGGTATGCTTTCTTGGGGAAAAAAAAAAAAAGAGAGAGATAGTCCAAATAAAACAGATTCTTGCATTAAAAAAACATGGCTATTCACAAGGGTTATAGAAATGTACTCATTTGTAAATTGGTTGTAAAGATTTCAAAACTTAAAGAGACAGCCACAGCCTGTGGTGGTTAGACATACAGATTTCTCTCTGTCTCCTAGAGAAAACATTTATTTTCAGCTTAAAAAATTGGGTTTGGACCTAAGCTGCAATTGTGCATATTCACTGAAAGAGAGCAGAAAGAGGGTAGAATAGTAGTGTGTCACCTGAGACCCCCAAATGTAAATGAAAGACTCTTAGAAAGAAAGTACAGCTATCCATCCTACTATCCATCACTGAAGCATTTAAGGTTAAAAATGATCCCCCTCGGTACCACGTCTGGCATTTGTGTAATGTGAGGAAAGTGCAGAGCGGCACCATAACCTGATTCTCCTTCTACTTACCCACACACGGCCTTTTAACACCCTGGCTATGTGCCAGCATGAGAAAATGGGGTTATTTCTAGCTGAGCAAGGTATATTGAGTGACATAAGCAGAGCCACACATGCGGGTGCATGGGCTGTTCTCATCTCGTGATCATTCCTCCTTCAGAGCTGTCTTACCCTCTGGTTTTGGTTAACCACTAAGTTCTCTGACCAGCTGCCAAGTACATCCCAACTCCTCCACCTACGATTCTCAGGGTCCTTTAACTGGCCCTCTGGTCTGTATGGGCATTTGGCATGTCCCCCAGAGGGAAGGTAGAGCTGCCACCCATCTTGATAATGAATCTCACATAGCGACCAGTTACAGCAGGGGTAGNAAGAAAAGAAAAGAAAAGAAAAGAAAAGAAAAGAAAAGAAAAGAAAAGAAAAGAAAAGAAAAGAAAAGAAAAGAAAAGAAAAGAAAAGAAAAGAAAAGAAAAGAAAAGAAAAGAAAAGAAAAGAAAAGAAAAGAAAAGAAAAGAAAAGAAAAGAAAAGAAAAGAAAAGAAAAGAAAAGAAAAGAAAAGAAAAGAAGAAAAGAAAGAAAGAAAAGAAGAGAAAAGAGAAAATAATTCCTCACAGAGTTAATAATGAGGAAACGTACTGGTTAAAATTCTTTAGGTTAAACTGCAGTGCTGCTGAGTGTCTTAAAACTAGTGGAAGTCACAACCACAGTTCTCATTAAACCTATTGGAAAAGCAAAGCAAAATGGTGGTAAATATAGCTACATTCATAGATGTTTTGTCTACCCTGTTACTCCCACCAGTGGGAATTTTTTTCTTATTTGCACACTTCCGAAAATCAAATCAGACCTATAGGCATGGACACATAGTATTTTACAACCATGTTAGGAGGGCCAACTGCTCCTTAGAATGGTACATTTCCACAGTTTAGACAAGGCTTAAGGAATTGAACTAGCAATGAAAATGAATCCCTGGTCGGTCATAATGCTTTCTGAAATGGTGCTAAAGAGTTCTGTCTGATCTGCTGTACTCCTTGTGCTTTTTTTTCCCGAAACCGGTACAAGGGAACCTCTGACTGCAAGAGATTCATCCATGTTTATGTGATCCAACTTAGTGTGACTCAGTTTAGAGTTTTAACAGATAAAACCTGCAGGAACATGCCTTACCCTTACAGCAGTGCCAGCTCCTACTGACATCACATTTAAAAAGCAAAAAGACTAAAAATGCGTAGGCATCTTAGTCACCATCCATCAGACCTGACACACTAGGGATATTTTGACAGAAAGACGCTGTGGCTATAGGTCAGGAAATCAGAAGGTTAGTGATCCCAGAACAAAGCACATTCCCCAACCTCCATAACTACCTAATTTTTGTGAGAGAAAATCTGCAGCCCTATTTACCTAATTTCCACTTAGACAAAGGCAAAATGCTATTCAGCTCTCACATGACGTGGCCAGTACATAAAACATTTATTCTGAATGCTCCAATTTCTTAGAAACGGAATTTGAAAATGCTTTCTCTTTTACAGCAATAGGAAAGGATATTGAGTAGGGATTTTTCCACTGAGTTGTCCAGACTCTTTAACATGTTAGTGTATCCTGTCTGTTCATATAATGTACTGAACTATATTTCCCCTGGTGTCCTCTTCAAATGTCAAATTAGTTCTGTGACATGTAACTGCTGGGGAGGGGAGGAAGAAAGATTAAGAAGTAAAATCTGCCCACACTATCAAGCTGATTACCTCTACCTACATGTGAAGTTCATCTGCTTCCACCATTAGAAACACCATCATATCTCAAATCCCTGGGTAGCGCACTGTTTGGATCTTTCAAAACAAAGAGCCATTGATCTATTCACAAGGAGAAGGTTTCTTAAGGAGCTAGCTTGGTTACTTCTATTGGTTTTTTTTTTGTTTGTTTGTTTGTTTGGTTTTTTTGTGTTTTTTTTTTTGTTTGTTTTGGTTTGGGGTTTTTTTTGGTTTCTCATAGAATCATAGAATGTTTGGAGTTGAAAGGGACCTCGAAAGATCATCTAGTCCAACCACCCTGCCTGAGCAGGATCATCTAGAGTAGATCACACAGGAACATGTCCAGATTGGTTTTGAATGTCTCCAGAGGAGAAGACTCCACAACCTCTCTGGGCAGCCTGTTCCAGTGCTNCTGGACTCTCTCAAGGAGTTGTATGTTCTTCTGGAACTGAGGGGCCCAGAACTGGACACAATATTCCAGATGCGGTCTCACCAGGGCAGAGTAGAGTGGGAGAAGGACCTCTCCTGACCTACTAGCCACCCCCTTCTAATACAGCCCGGGATGCCTTTGGCCTTCTTGGCCACAAGGGCACACTGCTGGCTCATGGTCATCCTGCTGTCTACCAGGTCCCCCAGGTCCCTCTCACCTGCACTACTCTCCAACAGGCCAGTCCCTAACCTATACTGGTGCCTGGGGTTGTTCCTCCCCAGATGCAATACCCTACACTTGTCCTTGTTCAATCTCATTACATTTCTCCCTGCCCAGCTCTCCAGCCTGTCTAAATCCTGTCGAATGGCAGCACAACCGTCTGGTGTGTCAGCCACCCCTCCCAGCTTTGTGTCATTAGCAAACTTGCTGACTGTGCGCTCTACTCCCTCATCCAGGTCAACAATGACTACATTGAACAGTACTAGTCCCAGGACTCCACGAAGAACAACAACCTGGGACAGTGCTACTTCCAAACTAGGAATTTCATGGAGATGAATGATGCAGGCAAATCTCACAACATATACTACCATTTTTTCACTGGCAGTGCAAGAGAGTTTTTGTGGTTGGTGTTAGGAGCTGTAATAGTTTTTGGCACCTGGATAATACACATACACTCTGCACGTGTCCCCCCTCTAACACTCTCAGTCACAGGAGTCTTCCTATCTGAGACAACATCCAGGCTCCAGATCTCTGTCCTGAGTGGAAGGAGTAAGATCTTTACCTCTGTCTCCATCACTGGGGAGTCCTTGGTGAAGGGGAAGTGAGAGCAGCTCACATGAGACCACAGTAGAAAGGTGCAGTCTTCCAGGTGGTGGAGACCTGTGTAGCTCCAAAAACTTCAGTAGAGCCACATGCATTAAAATAAACTGGTGATCAGCCTTTGACAGCACTCTGTGGTTCTGTGCTGTCCACATTTATTTTTTCTCTGCTCCCACTTCCTCCCAGAACAGAACTCATCTGCCAGTTGAATCCATACTTTTTTTTTCCCCTTTAAAATCCCGGTTCCTCTCCTCACTTCAGAGAACTAATAACTTCAAAGGATTTACACAAGAGACACCAATGATAAGCTCTGGTTGAAGATGCTGACTTCAGCAAAGACACTGAAGGTCTTAGGGCTTAAGTTCTCTGTGCTAATATATTAATGATAATTCAATATTTACAGCATGAGAGCTTGAGCTTCTTTTTTAAGGAAAACAACACATACTTATATTGTGCTCCAAAGGCTAACATCAACATATTTCAAGGCTGGTTTCAGGTATGTGTTATCAATATAAATCTGCAAATTTAAGTGATTTTTGTAATATTTTATCACTAGTTGGAGAAAGGGCCAAATTCTTGCTTTATGGCAGCCAATACTCTTCTTGAAGTTAGTAGAACTATTCATTTAAGCCCAGGAGGAAGGATTTGTTCCCCAGGCATGAAATCTTACAGATTAGCAGAGTTGCAAGTAGGCAAAACAGCTCCTTTGTAAACCATGAGCCTGCAAGAATGTTTGAGCTAACCAAGCACTTAAGGAAAAAGTGTGTCTGGCAGTGGGAGCACTTGCTGCCTCCCAGTTGCCCACAGAGGCAGTGTGACACAGAGGCAGCCATACACGTTCCACTGTATTGCCCACAAGTGCAGTGCTGTACCTGTACAGGAAAAAAATAAAGTTTACTGTCCCTTTGGTTGATTGTCTTTCAGTAAGAGATGCTGGCAATAACTGGAAGTGTTATGGCGATTTCGCTTGTAACCTCGCAGTCCAAGTGAGTATCAGTTGACAGGAACTCACATAGTCACCTATCACCACATAGTCCCCCCGTTTTGTGATGATATTAAGCAAAGACTTCACAAGTGAGGAAGGAGGCTCCAGAAAGCAGAGAGATGGAAAAGCCCTCAGAAGGTCCTTGCCCCATCATCATTTGTTTGAGTGGCTGCCTAACTGTAAGCATTTCTCTGAAGTACGTAAGGACATGGGAGAGGCTACCTGAGTCTCCACATTTCTGCAAATGGGCAGTTGCATTACTAGCTTAAGTGCCTCAGTTAAGGACCTAAAAGAGGTGAAATAAATTCAGACCTGAGTGGGCACGGACAGTTCTCCCTCACTTGCTGTTTGTTCCTTGCATTTAAAATATAGCTAGTGACACATTCTCACCTCGGGGAGGAATTATGTATGTACCTACAAGGATGGTGACACACTCAGGTGTTGCAGGAACAGAGACCACATGAGTAACTTAAATTCAGGAGTACAATTAAGTAGGTGGTTATCTTTACACAACCCCGTTACCATCAGCAGCAAAGCAGAAGAGAATGATTAGTTTCCTCTTTTTGTTAATTTACATTTTAATTAAGGCTTGCTTCCCCCCCCCCACACACACACACACACACACTGAGCTTTCTTTTTCCCTTTTCTTTCAAAGTTTTCTTAAGACAATAGGAATGTCACAGATCACACTGGGCAGAATTCAAATTGAGGTCTATGAGATGCTGTGAGCGACATTTAAACTTTGATCATCAGCTTGTCCAACTTCCTCTATTATTCTTGATTTCACAGTGGTGAAAGGAAAGTAGCCTGAGTAAAAAGAGCTTTGTGGAAAATATTTCACAAAGCTCCATATACAATTAAATGATGACTCTCCTATGCTAACTGTGTTCCTGACCGCACAACTGCTCTGCAAATGGAAATTACTGATATCTGGGAGGAAGAGACTCCTTGCAAAAGGCTCCTGTTAGAATTCTGTGTTTGGAGCTAATTACTAGTCATGGGTTAATAATTCATAACAAAAATCCTATTCACTGAATACACCTATCTCTTCATGGATTGTTTCTGAACAAACTGGTTTTGTCAAATGTATTCATTATTTAAAAAAGCATTAATTATTCCACAAATTCTTGATCAGCATGTAGATTATGCCTTGTTCATCTACACCTAATTCTCAATATATTTTGAGGTGTGATGTTAGGGTTACGTGATATACATTCCTGCATCCTAGATAGTTGAGAATCAGTTTGCTTAAGCAAAGACTTGTAACTTATAATTTATCTTTCATTCTGTAAACATTCTGTAGTCTATCTGTCTGCCTCCATATGTGTGCACATATATGATAAATAACCACTAAAAACAACTACAGAAAGCCATGAGCTTAATTGAACCCTCCTCAGCCCAGAAGACTGTGCTTTTTTGATTACCAAAGAACTGAACTAAGGATCATAACATAAAGTCCTAAATAAGAAAGGGGATAGTGCTCAGTCAGTGTAAGACATATGATGAACAGTGAATATTGTCTTGATCTTATTATGAACTACATTACAGAGAGAAAAAAAAAACAGACAGAAAGCTTTTTACTTTCATCTGCATTCTTTTGGTGGTCTTTTCAAGATTTACTTGCAGCTCTGGCACAATGAACTATAAACCTACTTCACCCTTGAATGATTTGATATACAGCTTTAAAACATTGGCTCTGGTTTCTTACAGAAGTACGAAGGGAATAATTTTCCAGCACAGACATTCTGTGATGCTCATATAACCATACAAAACCCAAGTTTCTGAATAGGAATCTGAAAGGTCAGGTCCAAGGTCTTCCTACCGTACAGATCTTTAAATTGTGCTTATATTAAAATTTTAAAGAATTCCCCCATTACTTACATATCAATGCTGAGGATTGCACCAATATTTTTTTTCTGAAATTGGAATTAACTATGAGACACTTAATGTGAGTACAATATTGCCCAGGGAAATTTTACTGAAATGAAGATGACTTGAAAACATCCTCTTTCCATAAAATGAAATTACCTATGTTATTTGAAAAATAAATGCTTTTGTGTTGGGCAACTTTCAGATGTTATCTGTACAGTACACGAACCTACTTTTTGCTTGCTTAAAGAGAACAGATAATTCCTCTTTTTGGCTCATTTATGTACTGTGGATCATATCATATTTGTTATACAGAATTACACAGTTCAGGGAAGGGGCAGACAGTGAGACAAGAAGAGTAGGAAATGATCCAAATAATCATTAGTTAGTCCCCAGGTGGAAAAATCAGAAATGCAAAAAGTATCAGTTGCATACACTAAAATCTGTAGACCAAATAGTGCCAGAGAACTCCTGCTGCTTCACGAAAAGCTAGAAGACCCTGTAGACGTAGAGCTATCAGCACTTGCCATCATGTTCTCTGCAAACAGTGAACCACTTACAACTCTACAGAAAAATGGTAATGGTCAGCAATCACATGTAACACTTAGCCCAGATGCATTTGTCTGTAAATCGCATGTTTTTAGAGGAAATTATGCAAGTACCTCATCAAGGTGCCCTTAGTCTAGAAGAGCCTAGGGCACAGTAAAATGGAGTTATCCTCACCTTAGGCAATGTAAGTAGAAAAGTCCACAGTTGAATGTTGCTCAATGCTCTTTTCAGTACCTGTTATTGGCATTATTGCATGCCAAACTCAAAACATTTGAAGCTAAATTATTTTTTCTGGTGTGTCTGTCTGATTCTGAAATCACTGCCCAGATGCAACATTAACAGTTTTGAATATATATGAGGAGTGCTACATAGCAAGATTTAGAGCTTGCAAGTTTACTACTGAGAAAATTAAGAACACATAACCACCAGCCCCAAAACTGCCTAACAGCTGAGCAAATTAAATCTGTGTCCACAAGGAGATTCATTTGTTGCTTTCTACTGCAGTGGTGAAGGATCATTCATGAACCGGACGGGAAGAGAGACCTATTTTTCTGGCTAAAGGCATATATGAGGATTCCCAGGTTGCATCAGCTAAAAGGATGCTCATCCAAAAGCAAAAGAATAAATAAAGATGGTAGGATAACAAATGCAACTTACATTTGATTGCAAGCCAGAGGAATCCAAAGTCTCTTTGCTGAGAAGAAATGTACCACAACTAACAGGGGCTTTATGGGAGATGCCTATATTAAAAACCAATTTCCCTTCTTTTTTGAGTTATTCCCAGCAGAGAAGTACAATCTTTGGGATGCATATGGATCACTGGCCTGAGAAAGCTCATGAATAGAAGGCTGTATGGGTCTCTTGATGACCAATCTAAACAGAATACAGAATTAATTATTCTGCAATATGGTGAAAGAAAAGCTGGGTTCTTAAAGGGCTTTTGAGGCAGATGCTGAAGGATACATGTAGTCAGCAGTAAAAGAAGTTTACAAAAGATATTCTTGATAATGATCTTCAATGATCTTCAATGATATTCTTGATATTGTTCTTCAATGTGCAATGGCTTCATGTTGTCACAAAAATTGTGACAACATGAAGTCATTGCACATTAAACTTCATTATAGTGGTTAAAGGTAAAATAATCACTAGGTTGAAAGACTGTGGTCATCCAAGTCTACGATAAAGGTTAGCTTCTTAAATGTGACAAACATTATGAAGATTCTGAAAATCTTTAAAACTATGGAAATGACATGAGAACTGTACATGAGGCATGTTAATAAAAATTCAGAGTTCTCAAAACCAGTTTATTAGTTTACCAGAAAACGTGTGTTCGATCTTTGAGACAGAGTTCAATTCTGTGTAAAAGTTCATCCTGACCCAGGAATGACAGTAATTTAACTTGATATTCATATATAAATGCATATAACATACAAAGTATGCATATGTATATATATTTACTTTGAGTTGTGTATGGAATACATGTTTTCTGTCAAAGTATTTTATATTAATAATGAGGTGTATAAAATAAGTACTATAAGGTCATGTACATAGGGACTAATAGCAAGAATATTTGCTAAGGGGTAATCAGTTTGAACTAAGAGGGCAGGAGAGACTTAGGTATGCTAATAAGACTGCAGTGAGATACTTTTCCTGTCTGTTTACCCTTTGCTTCCAGAGCATTCTGTAATGCAAAACCTCAGGAGCACTGTAGTATAAGAATTTTGCAAGTTCATACAGAAAGACAGATGGAGACAACCCAGATTCAGAAGTAGCAAGACATCTAATTCTTGATCTATCTTCCTGCCCCTAAAGTGGAGTTAAGAAGAGAAGAGATGCTCAACTAGGGGTCCATCCATCTGCCTGCAGAAACAGCAATCAGAGATGTAACACATGAGACTGGATACTTCATGGCAGACTATTTCCCCTGTACTATACTGCCTTTCTGATTAAGAAAGTTAGCAAGCTATAGCAGACTATTTTCAAGAGTCATGAAAAGTGTGTGGAAACTGGAAGCTGGCCCAATGAACAAGAACAAATGTAAAATAATACAAAAAATAGGAAGACAAGCAGCTAGACCAAGGAAAGATCTCAGGTTTTTTTACACTAAAACATTTGTTCAAAGCTTTTTGTTATCACCTGTTTGCCTTGACCAAGGCAAGACCAAATGGTTAACAAAACTTGTGATGGTAACAGGTTTAAGAATCCATAGGAGAAAGAACAGTCTGGATACACTGTAATAACTACCTGCTTTCAACTTGTCTGAAACTGATGAGATTCTGCAGAGGTTGCACAGAGAAGTGGAGCATGCCAAGTAACAATTCTTTGAGAACTCACAGGAGTTTCGTGACAGTCTGAAAGGAACAAGAGTAATGCCTACATACGCATGTCTATGTGTATATACATATATATTTATATATACATATATACACACACATTATTTTTTTTTTTAGGGAAAAGTAGAGGAATCCAGGAATTACAGATTCTCAGAAAAATAACAGAACAAGCAGATTTTAAAAGTTAAGAGGAAATGAATAATAATTAATACCAATCAAGAAAAATTTCTGTAATTCTTTTTTTTTTCATTTTCTTACAGATCAACAGATATTGACCTTAAGGAAAAATAGACTCGACCTATCTTGGCTTCAGTGGTACTTTAGCTCTTTTGTTTACAGGTGATTTCAGGAGAAAAATAGGGAAACATCAGTGGTGAAAAAGTTATTAAATGGGAACTGTAGTGCAGGAGTAATTATAAATTTCCTACTGTTAAATTGGAGGTTCTGAAGAAGTTTGTCTAGAATTAGGTACTAATCAATATTTTTATTAATTATTCATTTAAAGAATAGAAACGGTATTCATTGAGTCTTCAGATTAAGACATCAGGATAGGAATGCAACATACTGGAACTGGCAATTAGAATTATAAATCTGTGGGCTGATTTCAGTTAGGATAGAGTCTATTTTCTTTCCAGCAGCTGGTTGGTGCTGTGTTTGGGAGTTAGGATGAGAGCAGTGTTGACAACACACTGGTGTTTTTGTTCTTGCCAAGCAGTCAAGGACTTCTCAGCTCCTCATGCTGCCCTGACAAGGAGAAGGTGGGGATCACCCAAGAAGCTGGGAAAGGAGCACAGCCAGAACAGGTGACCCAAACTGACAAAAGGCAGTATTCCGTGTCAATGACATCATGCTAAGCATAAAGGAGGGCTGGTGGGGGAGGGGCACGTGGCTCCAGGATACACACCTTGTCTGCATTCAGGACAGCACTGAGCTGTACAATCTGAGTTGTGCAATTTGGTGAGAAACTTCATCACTTACCAGCAGGTTTGTATATTTTGCTATAAAGTCCTGTCGTTATTTCTCTGTACCTTTTGCTGTCCCAGTAAACTCTTCTTATCCAACCCACGAGGTTTGCCTTTGTCTTCCTTTTTTTTTTTCTTCCCTGCCTTTATCCCCCCTCACTGCGGGGTGGAAAAAAAACCCACAGTGAGCAAG
>VXBZ01007592.1:49213-62051 GCA_013399135.1 Heliornis fulica | reverse complement strand
TCCGTGTCCACTCCCTCCATCTGCGTCCACTACCTCCCTCTGGGTCCAGTACCCCCATCCGGGTCCAGTACCTCCATCTGGGTCCAGTACCCCCATCTGGGTCCAGTACCTCCATCTGAGTCCACTACCTCACTCTGGGTCCAGTACCCCCATCTGGATCCAGTACCCCCATCTGGGTCCAGCACCACCATCTGGGTCCAGTACCCCCATCTGGGTCCAGTACCTCCATCTGGGTCCAGTACCCCCATCTGGATCCAGTACCTCTATCTGGATCCAGCACCTCCATCTGGGTCCACTACCTCCATCTGGATCCAGTACCTCCATCTGGATCCAGTACCCCCATCTGGGTCCAGCACCACCATCTGGGTCCACTACCTCCATCTGGGTCCAGTACCCCCATCTGGATCCAGTACCCCCATCTGGATCCAGTACCCCCATCTGGCTCCACTACCTCACGAGCAGAGCACGAATCCACAGCTTCAGAGTGTGTGATCCGCTCCGAAAATTCATTTGGCTTTAATTTTTCCCAGAATATCTTCATCTAAACAATCTCTCAGAGTCAACTGGTACAAACCAGAACCCAGCACACTTCCCAGTTTACATTTTGGGAGAACAAAGGGCAAGTCAGCGAGGGCAAAGGCTCCTGCAGCCCCGGCCTCGCCGGCGCTTCCGCGAGGGCTCGGTAATTACACGGCCGCGATCGGGGAGCGCAGTCACACTCGGGTACTCGCTGTCAGGCACCATATGGATATTAAACTTTTGGAAGCCCAGCTAACTGACAGAGCAGGTGGTGATCCTGATAGAAGGCTGGCATTTGGTTAGCTGGCAGGAGCCAGAGGAGTTTGATTGCCTAAGAGGGGAGCGTTTAACCCCAGTAATTGAGCAGGGAGAAGAGAGGGAAATATTCTTTTGAAACTCTTGTCAAGCGAATTAACACGTTGCTGAAGTTATCTGCCTGGTAAAAAACAAAGGGGTTGTTTTTTTTTAACCCATTCCACAAACTAGGAAGCTTCCTTCTCTTTTCCTAAGGCCTAGAAAACCCTCAACACCTTCAGCCTGGCTTTGGGTGCTACGCAGGGGCAGACCTGTGGCTGAGCTGGGGAAGGGGCGTCAGGGTGCTGGACAAGTATCTGACTCTGCTCCGGACGTGCGGTCACCATCGTGCTGGCTGAGCCCACTACCAGGTTGCTGCCATTGAGGGAGGAAGATGCTGTCAAGCTGGCCTTCAGCCTCTGTTAAAGGAGAGGGGAGAAAAAAAGAGGTGTTAGTGGATTGGCTTCTCTGATACTCGAGGGGTAAAGCCGCCAGGGAACGGGCTCGTCGGGGACTGCGGCCGATTCGCATCCAACTGAAAGCCACTGCCATCTGCTCTACCCAAAGACAGGCAGTGGGTTCCAAGGTTGGCTTGAGCAGACGGGTTTCTGCATCCCAAAATCGCTCCTGCAACTGGCACTGATCTGCTCCCCAGCTGGCTGAATCGTGGAGAGACCACGGGCTGGACCGCGGAGCCCCAACTGCTCTTGAGCACCCACAGAGGGACCTTCTGGGGTGAAGAAGGACCCATGTGTGATCCAGATTGTGTCTCTGGGCAGCCAGCCCCAGGGTAGTGGGGCAGGGTGGCTGTTTTGCACCTAGAAGAGATCTTGCATCCCACTCACAGCTCTGATCCACCCAGGAATCCTGCAGACACCTAAACAGGGTGGGATGTGACAGCGCTGTCCTAAGAGGAGGGTTTGCAAACACCTCCACTCCTGTCTCAGCCAAAAAAAAAACATTCCAGAGGGGGGTTTCTGCTCACTGTTCACCAAGGTAGGTTTGCTTCCCCTCCACCACTGTGTGCAGCTAGTTGGAGGCATGAAGAGCCAGTAGAGGGAAACGATTTCCTAAACTTTCCACGAGATCTACGTGAAAAACCATTACAAAGATCCTTGGATTACACACTCAACATCTCATCTCTTGGCTCTGCCTTCCTGAAACCCACCTCCAGCCCATCTGTCAGCTTGGAACTCAAAGCACCAGCTTCACAAAACAGCAGCCTTGAGGATGGGGCTGAGGTTTGCCTTGACAACGTGGCGCCTGCTCTGCCTGCCAGAGCCGCGGCGCTGATTAGTCTAATACTCCTGGTGGCATCTGCAGCACCTGCTCGGCTGCTGGAGCTGTCAGGGAAGCAGCAGCTCTTTGAGAAGGCTGCAGAGAAAAAGGCTCCAGGCTGAACATCTTCTGGAGGGGCTAGTGAAGACGTAGGGACAACATAACAGAGGCAACACAGTGGCCAGGATGCATTTGGACACTTACCAGTTTGGTTTCTGAGTGTACTGGAAGTCCTGACGGTGAAACAGACCCGCTGCTGTTGATGGGTGGCCCAGGAATACCGGGAATGTTGGGCACCATGGACATTGGTCGAGCCAGCTAGCAGGGAGGAAGCAAAGGAGCTGTGGGAAACCGAGGTGCTTTCGCAAGCGGCTCTGTAATAACTCCCCGGCCGAGCACATTTATAAATCTTGACAAACGTTCGGCGTTTAACGACCGCCATCAATTAGGTTTGCTGTCACCCAAGGCCAGCAGCCACCCCTGTGGTGGCCACAGTGGCTGTTCTGGAGTCACCCAGCCGTACCAGCTTAGTGTGCTGAGGACAGGGAGGACAGCTCAAAGCTTCCTGGTTTCTCTTCTCCTCCCCGAGGGCTTTTTCCCACCGGTATAGGAGGGTGGATGGAGAGGGAAGGGTAGAAGATCCCCTCTGGTTCTCTGTCCAGCTCTGTTGGGAAGCTGTAACCACAAGCCTAAGTCACAGCATCCCCTCCTAAATGGGGAGACCTTTCTCCCTCTGCCAAAGTGGGGAAAACCCCACAATTTCACATTTGCTTCTCTCAGCCGCCGTTGCGAAGCATCACAAACACAAAAAGGTGCCACAGGAAGGTTCAAAGAGGTTTCTGTGCCCACCAGCTACACTGAGCTGCCTGCTGCCTCCTGTTTTGACATCAACACTCCCATTAACCCAAGGGAGGAGGTTTTTGGCCATCACTCACTCCAAACCCAAAGCCATACCCAGCAGGACAAGAGAGGATTCCCACAGGGCTGCTTGGTCGGGAGCTGAAGCGCTTCGACGACCTACAAACCACCCACCAGGCAAATCTGCTCGTGAGCTCTGGCACCACAGAAAAGTCTCTGTGTGCTAAAAATCACAAGCCCTAAGGCTGATATCCCAGCAGCTCTGTAGCACGCTGGTGGGGTTGGGGTGTCTTTCCTGGCTTGCAAAGACCAACATGTTCTCGGCAAGCTCCAACGGTTTCAATTGGGGCCGGCTGTTCCAAATGGAAGCAGCTAATCAGGGATCCTACGGTTCCCAGCCCTGGATCAATGGCATGAGCCATCTGTCCTAACATGGCTTTGTTGTTTTCCAGACTTATTGCCCTCTAGTGTGATCGCCACGTTATTGCTACCTTGCCAGAACGGCCCGCCCCCGCCCCCCCCCCTTCCTCCTCCTCCTCTTCCAATCTTATCTTGCACAGAGGGGGAGAGATATTTTCATTTTTACGAAGTGTCTGGGTCTATTTGGCAGGGGGAAAAACGCTTTCCCCGTGCTCTGCCTCGCAGAGCTGTGTTGGAAGAGTCTCTCACCGATATAACAGAAGGCATCTGCACGGGAGGGCCTGGGAGGACGGGCATGGTCTGTCCGTTTGCAAGCTGCACGACAAGCGGCAGGGAGCCTGTGGGAGACCTGGAGAAACAACAGTTGAGGTTCTCATGGATTATTTCAGGTTTAATGCCATCCTGGCAGAGCCATGAACTCAGGGGCAGAGGCAAAAGTTTGTTCTGGTTGGTGGGTTTGGGTTCATTTTCCTATTTCTGAATGGGGTGGGGGATGCCTTGCAGAGCAGGTGGCAAGGGAGCTCAGCCACTGACATGTCCATAAGGGAGCTCAGCATCCTCCATGTCCATATGGGACCTCAGCCTGACACCTTTGGAAAGGAGCTCAGCCTCTGGCACATTCATAAGGGTGCTCAGCCTCCCACATGTTCACAGCCAGCACGTGCCAACGTGGTGCCGAGGCAACACAGGGGCCGGTCGCCAGCGTTACAACACGCCCTGGGCAACTCCTCACATCCATGGGCTGCCCCAAAGCCTCGAGAGGTGATACCCACCTGAACAGAGAGAGAGAGGCACATCCAGGGGCTGCTGCAAACCCTCCTTGGGGAGGTGAAAAGTGTCTTCCCAGGCTGAGCCTGGCACCGGGCAGACGGGGATCTGGGCAGCTGCTCCTACTTGTAACATCTTGGCTTGAGAGTTGTGTCTGCTGAGCACCCATGAGAGGGTTTGCAAGGATTTAGCTTTCCATTAATGAGCATCTGACTCCTGAGAAACCCCCTAAGTATGGAGTAGATGCAGGGCTGGCTTGTGTCTTGCCAGACAATGGCTCTGGGAGACGGGAACAGTCCCTCTCCCTGCACACCCTGGGAGGGGGCGATCGCGTCCGAGCTTAATTGTGAACAATTAAAATTCCAAGAACTTTTTCCACTGCAGATCCCTCTGCAGCGAAACGAGGCGTTTCTGCACGTGGTGACAAACAGGCAGTGACACACACACTCTGTTTCAGAGCATCACAGACCTCACCACGCTCCAGCTCCGACCCTCTGGATTCAGCCCTCCTAGGAGGGCGACGGAAAAGCTGGAGCTGATCTGCTCTGCCTGATGGGGAGAGGAAGGAAGAAGAAGCCTCTCATCTCCTGGACTCATCTCCTGCTCCTCAGCTCATGGCAACACAGCAAGGAGCCGAGTGGAGGCAGAGCCGAGCCAGGGAGAGCCGAGCGGAGCTGCTGGGAGCCTGACTTTGGGGGAAGGGAGAAAAGAAATTTGTTGCTGCCTCCTCTGAGGAGCCCAGGGAAGGGGATGGATGAGGCTGGGCTGCCTGGGATCCTCGGAGGAAACCACACTGGAGTGGAGTAACGGCAGGGTGGGGAGAAGCAGGGGACGAGGGTCAGAGGGGGGAGTTCATCGTGCCAATAACTCAGGCTGGAATTTTTAAGGCTGCCTTGGGAACGCGAACGCTCGACTCTTATTCATTTCTATTGGGCATCCCAAATCCTCCAGGCTGCTTTGAAAATCCCAGCCTAACAAGCTGAGTTCCAGGGAGGTCACAGCCTCTCCTCCATCTCTGTCACGCTGACAAGCCCACCACGTCCACAGACGGACGCAGGGACCCTCGTTAAAGCTTGCAGCCCTAACTATCCACAGAGGTTCGACTCTCACATCCTAGGAGGGATTTACCCCCGTGGGCTGCGACAGGCCAATAAAATCCCATTAAAATCCCAGTGTACTCCAGTTGTCTTTTAATTTCGTGCCTCCAAGCGTGAGGGGATCGGGCCTCTCTGCCTGCACAAGGCTGCAGAGGGGACATAATGCCCTTTCAGAACCTCAGGACAATCACTTAACCCCTTAATGCCCCGCGACAGAATTGAAAACTTTCCGTCAGGAAGTCTGGATTGATGGTGCCAGAGGGGTCAAAGCAAAAAACACACAGAAAAATATGATCTGACAGCTGAAAAAAAAAAAACCCCAAACAAACGGCCTGGTTAATGTAAGGAGCCAGCCTCAAACAAGGGTAATTAGAAAGAGGCCAGGACCACAGCAAAAAAAGAAGCATCCTGACACCAAAAGAATAGAAGTGAGGCTAAATATACGTCTCCTGAGGGCTCATTGTAATGTGTTTCCTGCATCCTTCAGGCTCCTTCCTTTTATGTGCAGGGCCAGAGCTACCTCAGAGCACTGTCAGGCTCATAACCGCCGCAGCGAGTGCTCTGGAGCCTCCGATCCAGATTGTTAAAGGGGCAAAAAAAAAAAAAAGGAGCAGGTCATTAGATGTGCCGAAACAAACAGCTCCCGAGGCAGAAGCTGACCATGAAGGAGGCCAGTGGGTTGCAGAAGAGGTTACACTTCAGAGGCAACAGCTGTCTGAGAAAACCCCAAAGCCTTTCAAAGATCCAGACAATTTCCTAACGTTGGGTTTAGCTGAGCTCTTCACCGCATCGGGCTGCGACAGCGACTCGGGAGTCCCCAGTCAGGCCACGCTCCCACCGCCGCCGTCACGTCACCGTGGCTGGGGATGGGGTTTAATTTCTCCCCACGGTGAGTTTTGTCTCGTTTCGTTACACGGTGACAATTAGTTCCTGCTTCCTGCACTTACACCCCACTCTGGATTTGGAGATGGAGCTCCAACAAGGCCCTTATGCCCAAGCAGCCGCAGCGGGAATTGCGGCACCTCGGTTGTTCTGGTAATCAAGGAACTTGATTTAGGTACCTAATTACTGCCCAGGAAGCCTGAGTGTATGGGAGAAAAAAAGGTTTTTCCTCCTCTGTACTTACCCAAGCTGTCTGTTGGAAGGGGGAGCCTGGGTAATGACGGAGGTTGGAGAAGGCAGCGTGGGGTGGAGCGGGTCGTAGCCCAAGTGTAGCGGCAGCGAGCCCGGGCGCACGATGGTTGGAGTAGGCGTGGAAATGATTACAGGCTTGGGGGTGATCTCCTGAAGAGGATCGACAGGCAAAGAGAAAGATGCTGTTACTTATTAGTTTAATAATTAATTGTCTTGTCTCTTCTTTCTGATGGCTTAAAAGCGAGAGTTAAGGTGCCTTTGTCACAGAAACCGAGGCATGGAGGGGAGCGACCCGGTCACATCCACGTGGATGTGATGTCAGTGTGGGGAACAGGCATGAGACACATGGTGCCACTGGGAACTAATTCCCTTCTCTGAATTATTGCTCCAGCCCCAGCTAACGTGTCCAAAGAGGGAAGTTAGTCAAGTGGAGCCAACCCCCTCAGAAGCACCAGCAAGACCTGCAGGACACGGGGAGCCGGTCCCGGAGGAGACGTGATGCTCACTTGGTGTTTTCAGCAAAGCATCCTGCACCAGCAGGATGGAGACTTAAAGGCCAGCAGACATGTTTTAGCAAACAAGCTTTTCCCTCCATTTCTAAAGCAAAAGGAACCTCACACTCCCAAACCAGGCCTCAGCATCCAAGAGGAGAAGAGGTTTGTTCTCATCTTTAGAAGACCCAACATCTCCACAGGGCATGGTTGGGTAGACCTACCTTCTCCTTGTTGGGTGGTGACCGTGGGTTAGAGGCAGGGCTGTCTGGTGGGGAAGAATCCACCTCCACTGGCTCTTCCTCCTTTATCTTGATGTCCGGGGTGGAGGGCAGCGACATGTCCAAGGCTCCGGCACTCTACAGGAAAACCAGCCACGGATTGAAAGGACAATTAGCTCATATTGTTTGTGAAACATTTGGCTGCTCCCAGAGGAAGAGCTGCAGCTCTGAACTCCTGCCAAATTATTATTATTTATTTGTACTGAAGTAGCATCTGGGAGCCTGAGGCGGAGAGCGGTGCCGCGCCGGTCCCGTCCAAACGGAGCCGGAGAAACCTTAGGAAAGGGGGATTCTGCCCCAGACAGCACCATTCTGTGGTTTCTCAGGAAGACACACGATTCTTTCCACAGGTTAGTTGTTGGTTGGGGTTTTGGGGGACTTTTTTTGGTTTATTTTCATAAAAGGGCTCTGCTAAGGAGGACAGGTAACAAAGCCAAATGCCTGTGAGTTACAGAAGGCACTTTCATTCACAGAAGAGCTGTAAAGCATTGTATAAATCAGCCTGAATTATTTTATTACCCGATTATCAAAAGCAAACAAAGAGCCATGCAAGTTATTAAATATCTATGAGCGCCCCATTAAAATAAAACCCAACCATATGCCTGAACCTGGCAACGTGCCACCACCCTGGGTTCCAGCAGTGCCACGTGCCCCATTTTAACCAGTTAATCACTCGCTGGGGACTGGAAAAAGGGCAGGATGGCAATAAGGGGGACACACACACACGCAACTAGATTGAGCGGTCACCTCTCTCCTTCCCAAGAACTGGGGGAAGAGAAAACCTGGGAGAAGAGAAAACCTGGGAGAAGAGAAAACCTGGGAGAAGACAGTGAGCTCTGAGTTCAGCTGAGCTCCAACTGACCTCCCAAAGCGCCCTGTGCTCCCTCTCTGCAGGAGAATCTCTCCCCAAATCAGTCCTGATGTCTGTCTGTCCCTCCCTCCACCATCAATCCCAGGCTGCTGTCCTAGCATCTAACCTAAACCTCCTCTGCTGCATCTGAAGTCCTCTCCAGGGAGGGGAAAATTGCGGCAAAGAGGGTAAATCCGGGTATCTAGGGATGCTCTGGAGTGGGGTGCACTGATTTATGCCGGATTTGCTCGCTGGGAAGCGCAGTAACCATTTACCTGCCCTCTTAAGCAGAGCCGCTGAACTGGGAATCACAAAGGAGACGAGATTAACGTGCAGGAAAGTTTCGAACCACTTAAAGCTCCTCCAGGGAAGCTCCTGCTGTGCCTATGTTTTTAATTAACTGGTGTCGAGACCACCCTTGGAACTGGAGGACAAAAACACAACAGCAGCAACCGGCCAAATGCTGAAAGCATCTCAGAAATGCGGCAAGGCAGTTCAGCTCAGGTTCGGAGAGAGAGAGAGAAAAGCATCGCGTTGCCTGGGCAGAGATCTTCTTAGGAGGACAGGGAGGGGGAAAAAGCCTTTCTCTAACACCCAAAACCCCCTCAAAACTTCACGCTGCCTCATCTGCCTGGTTGCCAGGAGAAATATTTAGACTGCAGTCATCCTAAAGCAAAAAATACCCAAAAACCAAACCCACCACCCCCCTCAAACCCAGAAGGAAAACATCTGACAGCCTGAGGATCTTAGCTGTGGCTATTAGGTAGCACAGCCCTGGAGATGGGTGGTCTTAACATATAAAATGACCGGCTAGACTGTGGGCTGCTCAACCATTTCTATGTGAAACCACAAACGAGAAGCTACCTTCTCCCAGCGCTCGGGCTCTGGGCTGCTGCGGAGAACAAAAGGCAGGGGGGATTCAGAGCATAAAACGCTGCCAGGGCCCTGCAGCATACCAATGAGAGAGATCAATTTATGCTTTAAAGAGCCCTGTTATTAGGAGAGGGGGTGAAAGACAGTTTTCAGTTTTAATTCTGAATTCCTCCGTTCCCCATCTCGGCGAAGATTTACGCGGCTCTGCTCCCGCAGTTTATTTCCGAGCAGCGCCGCTGACTGCGAGCGTATGTACATACATATATCAATTTAGTAAATGTATGTGCCAGTCTAAGAGCCCAATATGCATCTGCTGCTCCTCGGATCCTGGAAAGGGGGAGGGAAATGTCCTTAATTAGCTGCTATCTGATGAGATCCCGGTGTCCTTCAGACCTTTGCGCTCCTGAGGTTGGCAGGGGCAGCCTGAATCGATACCGCTCGCATATTGAGAGAGCTCTTTGTTAGGAAAAAGCTCCTGGCTCCTCCACCCAGCCCCTGTCTCACTCTCTGCACGTACCCAGACAGTGTTCAAGGGCTAAAGGCAGAGTGCTGAGCTGGGTGCCATCGTTATGGCACCATCGTTACGGCACCATCGTTACGGATCTTGATCCCCAAGGGCTGAATTTCTGCTCAGATCCCGAGCGCTAACGAGAATCCTTCTCTCCTCCTGCACCTCCTCCCCAAGGTGCAAGATGCTTTGGGTGGGTCCTGCCTTAATTTTTATTAATTTTTTTCCCTTTCAAAATCTTTTTTGAAGTGAAAAGCCAAAGGAATAATAAACCATTAAAATCCGCTCTCACCAGGCCTCGGATTGCGGGCTAAGTCACCCGAGTTAGAAAAATAAAGTCCCATGTAAGCCAGCATATTAAATCCAAGCCCACACTTAGTTACCCTACAACATATGCCTTTCATCAGGCCAGCACCAGCAACCCCCCCTCCACACCCCCCAATATGCTCCTGGCTGGGTTTTACGGCAACGTTGGCCTTTGCCTCTTGCCTTTTTCTCGTCATCCTCCGCGGCTTTCTTGAACTCGTGCTCAAAGGAACTGGCCAGTTCATTGAAGAGTCCCACTTCTTCACAGTTCTTCAAGAACCGAGTTGGGGTCGGAGTCTGATCTGTTTGGGTTGTAACACCAAGCATCGGTCAAAGAGAGGCTGGAAAATTCATTTTAACCACCTTAGTCCTCTCCAGGGACCCCCTAACAACGGGTGGACTCCGGTTTGTGAAAGCCTGGATGCTTCTCTATGAGGTGTGGGTCGGCTTTGCAAAGCAAATGGACGAGTCAGAAAGGGGAAAATGATTTCTTGTTGCTTTTGGGTTTGACTGAAAACAAACCCAAGCCCACGGTAATCGCGGCAGCGGGAGGTGTGCAGTGATTTCTATGAACCCCCTGCCCGTGGGTCGTGTCCTGTCCCTCCCACCCCGGGGTTTTGCTTGTCCTCAGCTAAATTGCTGCTGTGAGGAATGAAAATCTCCCTGAAACAGCAGATCGGGGCGATGAGAATGGCTGATGGGAGCAGCTCCAACAGAGCCAAGCAGAGCCTCTTCCCTCCCTCCCCGTGCCGGCTCCGTACATCAACGCTCATCCTAGGACAGACGGCTACGTGGGAGTGCTAATAATTACCACCACTGTCCAAAGCAATCCCTCTGGGGCCCGTTTTCCACCGTATTAACACGTTGAGTCATGATCTCTCTGGCCATCACCCAGGCTATAAAGCAGAAAGAAATGTCCCCGCTCCCAGCGAGCCTCGGGGTTGGGTGGTTTGTTTTTTTTTTTATCCCTGCGTGACGTTAGGTCAGGTACTGGCGGGAGCCCGGCACGAGCGATGATACATCGAAAAGATCCATCTGGCAGGAAACTAGAGAGATTTTTAAGCACAAAAGGGGATCCCTGGGATAGTTCAGCCTGACCTCCTGTATAAACCACCGGCTCTTTGGCACGGATGCAGCGTGGTAGCTGCGCTCGGCGTGAAGTGTTTACGGAAAACATCCCCAATCATTTTGCCGAACTACGCTTTATTTCCAGCCCATCTTCGAGTGCTACCTCTTGGTTTTGTTAATAAAGCAAAGGCTTCCTCTGAGCACACTTTGCTTCCCCCCAAATCTCTCTTCATTAAGCCAAGAAACTTTTTGTCAACTAAAGATCTCCGCAGAAGGCTGTTTCTTCCAGTGCTTTAGCGGCTCTCGGGGCTCTTTGCGGACCGTTCCCCATTTAGCAATGTCCTTTCGAGCCACCTACGTCAGCCTGGGGTCTGGATCTCCAGCAGAAGTTTTCATGGTGTCACAAAGCACAGCAGTCTAAGCCCTCTCTCGTCCTTCCCTTCCCCGATTCGTACCTCCAGGAATTGCAGCAGCTCTTCCGCCCGCGGCATCACCCCAGAAGTGCACGTTCCCATTTAAATAAGTCTCTCTGCTGCCAGCTATAACCAGCAGAGAGAGAACAATTCTTTACGACTCTCTTTTAGCTTAACCACGGAGTTACAGCAAAGAGATGCACGCTGAATCCTCCTGCTCATTAAAGCACAGGCTGCTGCTCTGGGCTCGGCACAAAGCGAGAGGGATGGGGGAGAACAACAAAACCCAGAGACAAAATGGTGGCTTAAAAAAAACAAAAAAACAAACCCCAAACAACCCACCTCAAAATAAGGGGCAATAACGCCCCGGATCGCACTGCTCAAAGCTGTTGTGCTTTATTGCCCTCGCAATTCCCCGCCCGGATCTCAGGCAGGGAAAGGTTGTGTTAAATAACCTGGTGTTGTGCTGACCACAGTGAAGTATGTTGGTTTGGTTTGGGGTTTGGGTGGTTTTTTTTTGGCTTTGTGGTTTATCCCAGAGCAACTCATGGCACAGAGGGGCTGGGAGAGGGGGCTTAGACCTGCTCTCGCTGCCGTTCTTCGTGCTCAGGCTGAGCCCAGCTCAGAGTCTTGGCGCAGGAGGAGCGTACGTGCGCCTCTGGGAGCTACAAAGATGAAGGCTTTTACTGCTGCATCCCTCTGGGAGCTGCAAAGATGAAGGCTTTTAATGTTGCATTCCCCTTAGAGTGGGTGGGAGATGGGATTGTACCCCATTTCTGCCCCCAAATGGGCCAATTTACACTTGGGTTTATCACCCATTCCCCCTGCGCGCTGTTTTAAAAGGGGCCGAACCAAAGGCAAAACGACCTTCAGGAATCGGGAGGTTTCTTCTTTCTGCCCCAAATTCTTCGACTCCCATTAGCCTGATCCCATTTGAAATTAATTCTCCTTCTGGGAGCCCTCCCCTGGGCTTTGCCCTTCCAGCAAAGGCTGTACGAGCTCGCTTACGATCCTACCCACGGCTACAATTAACTCAAAGGCTTTAAGAAACCAACTCAATTGCTATTTTCTACTTGAACAGCGAATTTGGGCTGGAGACAAACCTGGGAAAAGGGTGCCAGGCTCTTTAAGGCAGACACTTCATTTCCCCATCTCAAGGCTTCCGAAAACATTTCCTCCTCTCTTCTTGTTCTCGGCAACAGCTTTTTTCATCCAGCGGTAACACAAATCTCACGCCCTTTAAGAAGCCCGAAGGAACAGACACTGACAAGGCAGGAGAGTATCTATAACTGGCAAGAATCTGCTGCCAGGCAATAATATAAAGGATTTTTGGGGTTTTTTTTTTGGGGTTATTTTTTTTTTATCTTATAAAGGCTGCATTGACCGTGCGCTGCTGGAGCGCCTCATTCGGGCTCTGTCAATGCACTCTCGGCGGTAGCCGGTGAGCTCGGTGGTGTTTTAATTTATTAACTGCCAGCCTAAAAGCTCAAGAAAATTGACACCTGGGCTGAGGAGAGGAAGCTGGGTTTGTCAGATTTTGTTCATCGTCCTCAAAGCACACACAGAAACGCCAAAGACCTTTCGTCCATAAATCTTCCAGTCTTAATAAAAAAGGGTGAGAGCTTAAAAAAAAAACCAAACCAAAAAACCAACCCTAAAGAAAAAAAAAAAAAACCACCC
>VXBZ01007592.1:25133-48787 GCA_013399135.1 Heliornis fulica | reverse complement strand
GAGGTGGTGGTGGAGGAGGAGGAGAGGGGGGGGTGGAAGAAGAGAGAACCGCCCGGAGAGCAAGCGTAACGCAATCGCTAAGCAAAACCAGAGCGGGACAGATTGTTTGTGAAGCAGTGTGTGAACACATTGCTCAAACCTAAAAAAATACCACATTACATGGGGATTTTAGGGAATGGGGACAAATATTTTTAATAAATTTTTAGGTTTTTTTTTTCTGTGGTTGTTTCGAGGCGGTGGGACCAAGCGGCGGTCGCATCCGAGCTAGGAAATGCAAATCCGCCCCGTCCATCGAGATGTGATGCTTTATTGCCAGCTAACAGAGGGAGGAATTAGGTGTTATTAGGGGGTCAGGGAAGTTTTTTTGGCATCTGCTTGGCCATTTGGGATGTGGTTTTATGGAGCAGGACGGAGAGGGCTGCCCGTCGTCCCTGCCCGCGGCTCTTTGCGACGGCACGGTGCAGCCCGAAGCACGGCTGCCGTCGAACCGGGAGGGTGCTGGGTGTGTGTGGGGTGCAACACAGGGATGCACATTCCATGTGCTGTAAAGATGCCATCTGAAATTCCACTGTGGGATAAAAAACCCACCCGTGGTGGCTTTAGGGAGTTGACAGCACAGACACAGCGTTGAGTGCGGGGGCCCGTCGTCGGTACCCCCGGCATCGCCCGTCGCTTTAAGCAGCTGCGCCGGCCTCAAACATCGACACTGAGGAGAGGGAGGGGGAGGTGGGAAGAGGCAGGGATGGGGTTAAAGCAAATAATCATAAAGACCCGAGGATGGATTGCGCCTCTCCTAATAGACTGCGACAAACCGGGCGTCTGAGGGCACCGCGCGGGCCGTACCGCAGGGTTTTTGTGCCGCCCGGAGCCGCGCAGCGTCGGGCTCCTTTCTAGAAAGAGCTGCTGCCGCAGCAAAGCATTTTTTTTTTTTGCCCTTTCCCTGGTGTTTTGTTTTTTTTTTTTTTACCTCTCTCTTTAAAACCACCCAACCCCCAAAAGCCAACCCAAAGGCACCTGTTCCGGTGAATTGGCTCAAACGTGACACCCCGGGTTCGTTCGCGCTTCCCGGCGCTTATTTACGACTCCCATCGCTTTATTTATTTATTTTATGGAGCTAAAACTGCCCTTCCCAAGCTGGAAGCTGTCGCGGCGCCGTCCCGGGAGCCGTGTGACGGGGAGAAATGAGGCGGGGGGGGGGGGTGTGGGTGAACAGGAGACACACACACACACATTAACAGAGACAAGGGACATCGCTGCCGAGAGACGACGGGCGCATCCGCACGCGTCCCATCGATCTTCCCCTTCGGCGCAATAACGAGCGGGTTATGCAAAACGTCCTTCAAAGACTGTCGCATCCGAAGGTGCTTTGGATGGTGACTCGTTAACCAAGGCTGAAATTAAAAATAAATTAAGAGCTGGTAGGGTGAAAACACCAAAAGAGGGTGGGGTTTTTTTTTTTTGCCCTGGTAACCCCCAACAACCTGATCAGATCGGTAACTAACCCTTAAATAACATTTTGCTGTCTCAGAGTGTTCTGGGTGTCTTCAACCCCCAACCCCAACGCGATTCGCTCCCAAACGGCGGCAACAGATCCCGGCGACGCCGGAACGGCACCGGAACAAAGGAGAAGGCGAGCGAAGCGCCGCCGTTTACCAAGGGAGGCGAAATTGGCGGCGGCGGTTTTTGCACCGCACCATAAAGCCTTCGGAGGGAAAGGAGAGGGAATTAGGGGGTGGGCCAGGGTACACCGACACTTTGTCATGTTTCTGGGGGACCCCTCCCTGAAAAAAAATCACTCTGGGTTTTTAGCGTGGTTGGTTGTTGACCCAGCTCGGCCCTTGTGACATGGGGATGTTAGTAGAGGAAAATAGGTGGGTTATGGGGGGGGGAGAAAAATAAATCAGATTTTTTTTGAGAGGACAGAGGAGCAGATGGATCCAGATGAATATTTAGCAGCCAGGCGGCCGCTGTTCCAGCGGCATCTCCAAATATTGAACCTGTGGAGACACTGGGAAAGGGGGGAAAAAAAGGAAAAAGGAAGAAAATTCCCCAATTCTCCAACTCCATTTTGTACTGGGTGAAGGAATGGGAGGTTTTTAGGTCAAGGAGGGAAGCGGTAAAAGGACGAGGTAGGGAATGGGAGCACATTCCTCTCCCCCGCCAGCCCTCTGACTCGCTACCTCTGAATTTATTTTAATCTTTCATTTTGCTCTGTTGCAGGATTTTGGGTTTTTTTTCAGAATTTTATTTTTTTTCCAGGGTACTTTTCCTGCTTTCGGTGTGCGTTACGGCTCTATTTAACATCTTTATGTGGTCTCACCAGCTCGGGAGCTCTCTTTCCCTGCACAGAAACGCTCACAGACACAATATATCTTTCTCCATACATTTCCAAACGCCCAAACCTAGAGGCTGAGTCTGGCACTTCAGTTCTAAATCATGTCATTTTACACAGAGAAGAAAGCAGGGGGGGGAAGAAAGGGGGAAGAATAGGGAAAAAAAAAAAAAAAACCCGGAATGAGTTAAAGCCACAGCACCGGCTTTAATATTTAATCTCCTTCCATCAGCAGCTGACATATAGCAGTGTTATTTCAGCCTGCTATTTTGTGGGTGTCTGAATTAAAAAGAAGATGTAGACTGTAAAGTCTTTGGGGCGAGGGACAGGCGCTGGGAGAACGCCGCCGCCTCGGCCCCGAAAGCACCGCGGCGGGGCTACGTCGCCTTCAGCATCGCCGCGTGAGAGAGGAGCTGGAAGAGGTTATTTTATCCACAGCCAGCCCAAATTTCTGGCATTTGGGGTTTTGGGTAAACACAGGGCTGGGTTATTTACCCCCGAGACAGTTAACAGCTTTTTGAAGAAAAGAGATTTGACGCAGGCTCAGGGCTGGCCAGGCCGCGTTCTTTACTCAACAGGCTGTGACAGCTCGATGAATAAAAGCACTCGTTTAAAAATCTTTATTTAATAGGACACAATACTTCCAGCTGGACCAACGTACCATCTCCATTAGAGCAAGAGCCAGAGAATAAAAGCAGTAGGCTGAAGCCTGGATCTTTAGTCAGAAGGAGATGATTATTTTATTTTATTTAATTTTTTTTTTTTCAGTGGGTTTAACAAGCACAACACGAAAAACAAGGGGTTGCTCGGGGTTTTTTTTTTTCCCCTTGCCTTTTGAATGCCTACAAACGGCGCGAAAGGATGGGTTGGCGAGTGCTGAACCTGCTGCATCCAACCCTCCCAGCTCTCCCAGCAGCTCCAAACTGCACAGCTATTTTTTAACCTTGACAGTAATTTTCAGAGAACATAAACACCGGCTGCGCACCGAGCCAGTTGCCTGGCCAAAATTCAGTTTAATATAGCCCTGGTGTAGGCTGTGACAGCACAGGCTGTTCCACGGGCTCCTAAAGACTTTACCTTGCCACAAGCACAAGCTCTGGTACGGTCTCATCAGACCTGAAAAGGGGTGAGGAGCCAAACCTGTCTCTGTCAAGCTCATCACAGGGCTGAATTAATAAACTGTTGTTAATAGGGGGAAGCCCAACATGCTGCTCCAGCGGCTCAGCGGCGTGTTATTGTGCCCACCGGCGCTGCTGTGACGGGGTTAGACCTGGATACCAAGGGAAATGGATTAAATCAGTGCTTGTCTTGCAACTGCAGTGCTAGAGGTAAATGCCCTGAGTGCTCTGGTGTGGGTAAGATGAGCTCAAAGTCACTGGGTTTAAAAGGTGCCACAACAGGTTTCCACCTCTGAAAGTCTATCATGGTTGCTGCAGCATCCTACAGCGAGCCATCAGGCTGGGGCGAAGGGGATGCCCAGGGCTCTGCCTCGCTCTCCTGGCACTGCCTTGGGTGAGGGGCACCCACCTCCTTCATCTGGGGACCTCCCAGAGGGCAGGACACCCGTGTAAAGCAGGAGACACAATGGCTAACGCCGCAGGGAGCTTACTGGCCCTCGTGCACTCATCCTAACCCACCCAGCATCCGACGCCGGCACATCCTCCCCGCGCTTCCCGGCTTTGAGGCAGACCCACTGCCTACGCCCCCATCCATACATCTCACCATGACAGGGCTCAGATGGATTTCTAGCCACTTGGCAGGCTGGAAAGATATTCCCTGTTCGCTCGGCACAACTGCAGAGGTAACTAATGCGGGGTCACGGGTGCCCCAAGGGCTGGGTGCCCAAAGGTTACCCGTTACGGCTGTGAGTGATGTGACCCCCTTAGTTCTGGCACATATCTGGGCTCCATCTCACCCATTTCCCAGCTGAGCAATGACAACGATAATTCGCTCCCTTGCAGAGAGGCTGTAAGGATTAATTCGCTAATGTGCATAAAGTGCCCCGATACCGGAGTGATTCATAGATTTTAAAGGCCGGGGGACCATTACAATTATCTGCCTGGGACCACGTGAATCCCCAGATGGGCCCATTTCCATAGGAAAAGAGGTGTCACGAGATGCTGAGGACATCACTGGCGCAAGGACTTGTTGGTTTGAAAGTATGAAACGACAGCAGGGCCGACTCGTTTATACGCGGGCGACGAGACGCAAAGATTTTGGACCTGTTTCCTCCCAGAGGGTTCCCTGTCAGGCAGTGCTCACCAGGGCCAGGTTTCAGAAGAGCTCGGAGTCCAGTTGTTCCCACTGGAAAACTCGTGGCTGTGTTTTCCTAAGCAGCCAGGACAACTGAATCCACTGCAGCTCCAAGACGGCCGCAGCAGCTGTAACTACCGAGCGCTTCTGGAAAGCTGGTTCCGGCGGCAGCATCTTTCCGGTAGAGACGGCACCTCCGTGAGCCTGAACGAGGATAAACGACAAGAATGAGGGTTTATGAGTGATCAGCTCAAGAAAATAAAACCCCCAAACCCCCCAAATCCCCTCCAAAACCCGCCACATATCGCATGGATAGGTATTCTGAGAGAGCTTTGCCGCTTCTGCTCGAGCACAAAGCCTTTTACAGGAGGCGGCTGCTCGGAGGGTTTGCGAGCGCAGCGCAGGCTTTATGTCGAGAATGCCCCTGAGCCAAGGTCATTTCATCTCTGGCAGTACTCAGGGAGAAAGAAAAACCTGAAAGAGAGCAGCTTTTGTGAGAGGCAGCCTCCGTGGCCGCATCGGACGGGGGACGTCAGCGCAGCGTCCGCTCCGCCGCTGCGGGGTGGTTTTCTCGCACTGCGGCAGGATGCTCGGCCGCAGAGCGGTCGGGGATTGAGCACTCGGTGCCTTTCCCAAATGAGAGGAAGCAGGGGGAAAAAAAAAGCTTATTTCTTAAGTTGCTGGGAAAATCAGAAGGGCCACAACCAGCTCTGTCACCTCGGAAAGGAGCAGGCTGCAAGGCTTTTCATGCAGTAGCTGTCCTGCAGTTCCACCTCCCCCCCCCTCCATTAAAACAGCATCGAGATTAAACCTTGAAATGTTATTTTTGGCCCAGGCAACTCCAGGGACCGATGCAACTATGCCTTTTACTTTAAAAATCTGCTTACATCCTGCNTTTTTTTTTTTTTTTTTGTGTGCTCAGAGAGAACCATCTGCCTTCAGGTTTTGTTTTGCTGGGGGGTTGTGTGTTTTAAGCTTGTTAGTGTAGATCGATGCAGCATCTTGTGTGTGGTGTCATGTGCCCTCCAAACACAGATTCTCCCATCCCCAGCGAGCTGAGGGAGAGAGGAGCAGCGTGACATGGCACAGGACACTTCGGTTTCCCCCAGCTCAGAGCCTGGGAGGTGACAGATGAGTTACAAGGTTGGGTTTGTTTTTTTTTTCTTTAAGGCAGCAATGACCAGGTTGGTGGGAGTGGATTTTTTATGGGTGGTTCGGTATTCAGCTCCTATCAAAATCCTTGGTAATTAGCACTGAGATGCTCAGGTTGCTCCCCAAACTTAAACAAAGAGTTAAGCAGGTTCTGGAGCTCATCCCATCCCTGTTCCTCCTTGGCCAGAAGGGCAGAGCATTTAACTGGGAGTAGGTAAATAATTTAATTTACATTTCTATAGCTTCCCTTATCCCAAAGGGCTTCTCATACACATGCCCCTCTACTGAAATGCAGGTGTTTCAGCAGGGGGGAAGGCAGCAACCATCTGGCCTACAGCACACCAAACACGGTGAGGAGGGAAGCATTCGGCCAAGGACATACGGGGCAAACTCTTTAATAAACTCTGTGTTCAACTTTGGGTGGGGTTATTTTTATTTTATTTTCATTTTAAGAAAAGTCTCACGCAGTAGAAACAGCTTCTCCTTCACCACCAGCGCACCCGAGCTCAGCATCAGCAAGGCTGGGTGCAAAAATAATCTGCAATGCCCTGGAGTGGATATGTTGGGCTCAAAGGTGTTGATCCTAACTGGGATTTAACCTGGACACTGGGAATGTTAATTATCAAACCCAACCTTCCAGCCACCGGAATTACAGCCCAAACCTAAACCGAGGCGATCAGGTTCCTAAATCCCCAACGGGTGTACGCTGTGTAGGGTAGGATTTTCCAAGACACTGATCTCTTCCCTCTCTGCCCAAGTGATGCTCCTGAGGGGATGGACACCTTGAGGGGTCAGAATGCTCCTCTCAAACCCTCTGTCCACAAGCAGCTGCTGCCGGTCGCGGGGAACCTGCGCAAAGCCGAAAACCTGGGGACGCAATAATTATTTACATCCACACGGTGGAGCATTTTTAGCCTCGTTTCACTAAAGGAAAAAAAAAAGGGAAGGTTATTAAAATACATGTATTAATTACTGCTGCCACATAACTTAAGAGGAGAGGCACAGCGGTAATTAACGGAGGTGAGCGAGGGGGTGGAGCTGCCGAGCGTCAGCGACTCCGCAGCCTGTGCCTATGGATACGCTCCTGCCCCATGGGAACCCCCCAGATAGCTCCAGCGTGGATGTGAATCATTATTACGTCCCCTGCTCGAATCCCAGCAGCACCACAGGTTTTCAGTGTGACCTTGGGCAAGCCATCAATTCTTTCCCTACCTACCAGACAGAGCAAATAAAAAGGGAAAAGGCCCCATACTTCACGAGGGCGTTCGGAGAGGAAGCCGACCGCGCGTGCCGGGAGCCGTGTGAGAAACACTGCAGGGAAAAAAAAAATAATATATATAATAAATAAATGTATTAACAAAGGCAATTACATCCATGTTTCCCTGAGTGCATTTCAAGAGCTCGGTGATTCATTAGGAGCTCGGCATCTCTTCCCATCGTGAGAGGAGGGGGATGGAGACCAAGGAGGAAGGACAGAGGCACGGTGGAGGGCAGGGAGCTCGGGCGAAGAGTAATTCCTGCCCTGCCCCATCGCAGAGAGCTGCTGAGGCTGAGAGGTTTAGGAAGTTGTGTGGCATTTGTGGGTGGAAAAGGGGTGAATTACACAGCCAGGTTGTGGTGTTAGGCTGGAGGCTCTGCCCTCGTGCGCCACAATCGCGAGTGGCGCTGGCGGGAGAGAAGAAAAAGGTAAAAATCCACCCCCACCACCCCCCATTCCCACCCCAAAGGCTTTGGATCTACCAGAGAAACTCAATCTGGGCTCCTGCCTTCCCCATCAAGCCTCTGCTGTTTACCAAATGAGTCACCCTTCCTGCCTTGAACGCTCAACAGCCCCTGAATGAAGAGACTCCTTCTCGGCAAACAAGCAGCATCGTCGGCAAACCCCGCGCCACGCACGCCGGCGAGAGGCAATTTATAGGGTGAAAAGAAAAGAATAACAGGAAACTCCTTCTCTGCACACCCCGAGAATGTATGTGTGAAAATAATTAAACCCGAACCAGAGCTGATTAATTTGTCCCCAGGGCTGAGGGTTTGTGCTTTGGGAGGCTGCACTGGGATCTTACAAAGTCTCTGGGTGGTGGCCAAGCCTGTCAGTACCGCACGGGCGCGGGGAGGCTTTGGCAGCAGGTGCCGGAGCGCACGCGGCACCGGCCAGCGCGGTGGGATGAGTCGGTCCCAGTGTCCCTGCTCCCTGCTGAACCCAACCTCGGAGCTGAAAGCTTGACTTCGTTGGAAATGCAGCTCTTGTGCCCTGGGGTGACAACGGGGAGGCTGGCAGCCTGCAGGGGTGCTGAGATGTTCACCCAGGCTGGCGCACTGGGAAAGAGAGGGTTAAAAATGCAGGAGAAGGGAATCAGAGTGGTTTGAGGTGGAGGAAAAAGGAAAAAACCAGGATTTGGATGTCTCCTGTGGACTTTGAGATACTGAATGAGGAGGTGTCCAAGGGAGGACAGCGGTCGGGGCCTCGCACAGCAGGGACGCTGCTGCGGGGAGCTCCCGTGCCCAGGCGTGGGATGGTGGCATCTCCCTTCGGTACTTACCCCAGGAAAAGCGTAAGAGCAAGCTGGGAACGCTGGACTCCAGCAACACTCTGCTCCAAACAACCTCCTCAACTCCAATCCAACCCCCTTAGGGTCACTTCCAAAGCCAGTTCTCACGGGCCGAGGGAGTAGAGGTTCATTTTGGTCTCATCCAAGAGGTTCTGGTGGTGGATCTCTCGTTTTGGTGGTGGATCTCTCAGAAGAAGCTCTGCACCAGGCTAACACAATCTTCTCTGCTGTGCTATTGTTTCAGGAGCTATGAGAAAGTCGATGCTAAAAAAACCCAACCCGTTAGGTCCCATGGAAAAAACCCACTCATTGTGCCAGTGGGTCGCGGCTTGAAAAAGCCAACGTGACTCAGCCTTGACCTTTGAACACCACCACAATTAGAAAAGGATTCCACAGTCCCCATTCAGGGGGGGTTATTTTCTGTTAATGCACTGGAAGGTTGATTTCCTTCAATTCATTTGGAATATTGGGTACGTGCTCACCCGTCTCTCCTTACGGGTTTTATCACCTTGATAGAAATTGGTGGGGGAGGTTGTGGACCTCTCCTGGAGGAGAAGCTCCAACAGCACCAGTGTGGAGAGGGCATTGTGTTAATTGATATTAGAGGCTTGGCTTTCCCCTCTTTAATGTTGGGATTTGCCTGGGAGAGGGAACAAGGTGGAAGGAAACGTGGGGCGCAGACGGATAATCGTGAGGGCAGCTACCGAGGGCGGTGGATGGGGATCATGGAGCGGAGAGGGACCAAACTCTAGAGAGAAATGGAGGTTGAAGGATCCTCAGCCACCTTGAAAAGCAACCAGGGGGTTCTGGAAATAATCTGCAGAAATGAGAGGGGTCTGCTCCCCTTCATCTATCCCGAGAGGTAACGAGTGAGCAGCTCAGAGGGGACTGTTTTGGCCACCTCTGTCAACCACTGATGTCGCGGTGCGAGAGACGGAGGAATTTACCACACACCAGCCACACCAGGGCCCATCCTGCCCTTGCACCCCTTCCCATCCAGCTGTATTTACACAGCTCCCACATCTCATCCAAGGGTGTGATCTGCCCCCATCCCATAGCTCCCTTCATCTTCTTTCCTCCAAGGAGCCTTTCAAACCCATCATCTTTCCAGCCTCACCAGCACCACGTACAAAGACTCATCCTTCCCTTCTCCTCCCCCGGAGATTTCAGCCAACCTTTTCCTGCCCAGACACAAACCCAAAGTCCTGCATTTCACACAGACCCATGATAAGTTGTCAGATGTCAGCATACCGTGGTAATTAAGCTTTTAAAAGGAGATAGGCAGCAGGAGGGGGACAAAAAAAATTGTAATTCCGGGCGTTTGAGTATTTTTTGCCTCTTGGAAGAGCCACCTGTTTTATCGTAACAGGTAGATTTATGGGCATATTAACGCAGCGCTGCTGCTCCCACCCTGATGAGGTTCTCAGTGACCCTCTTCTCTCTTGAGATTTATGATTGCTCAGAGCAGACTATCACAGAGGGGACTAACTCCAAGCTCGGCTCCATCCTCTACGGAGGACCCGGATCTGTTTTTCCCCACCCACCCCCAAATCCCAAACCCCCCCCCAAGCGTTACGCAACCACACGCCTTTCAGAAGGTGCCAGGTTTTCCCCCAGCAAGCTGGGTCATGTTTACAGGGAAACAAATCTCCTTGGTTTGCCTTTTTTTTTTTTGCCTTTGGACACTCATTTCCAAGCACCTTGTGAGGCTTGAAACG
Source organism: Heliornis fulica (assembly GCA_013399135.1). Classification (NCBI taxonomy): domain Eukaryota; kingdom Metazoa; phylum Chordata; class Aves; order Gruiformes; family Heliornithidae; genus Heliornis; species Heliornis fulica. The sequence continues at coordinate 38,783 of VXBZ01007592.1, read as the reverse complement.
ATGGGAGCTCACGACAGGGAGGTTTCAGCCATCTACACAACCGGATCACGCTTGAGGAGGGTATTAAACCGCTCCCAGCTCGCCTGGGTACTTAGTGACCTGACAAAATCCCCAGCAAAAGCCTTTCTGCATCCAAAGTGGACTCCCTGGCTGCCATTCCCACCATCCTGGACCTTTCTCTTGCTTCTAATTGCCTCCTTAGCTGCTCCCACCTAATGATAAACCCTTTTAACATCACTTTCCACCTGCAGCCCTTAATAAAAATTAAGTGGATAAACTCTTTAAGTGCAAGGTGTGTGTGTGTGGGGGGTGAGGAGTGGAAATCCAAACCCCAGACAAGATAAAGCCATGCCTAACACAAGCAGCTTTCCCATAAGCTTCTCCCCGCGTCGTTTGATCTACAGCCGCGCGAGCGGAGATTACCCCCGCCGAGGTGCCGACCGGGGTGATGATTCAGCGCTGTAGAAATATACAGCTGAGGTCACCAAAATCGCTTTACTCTCATCCTTAGGGCCTCAACAATTTTTTTTTCTGCCTACGTTATGGGCTGCAGCTAATAAAATTTCACGGAGCAGCGAAAGCAAAATGCATTTAAATTTCCTTCCAAAGCTTACAAACGTTGGAGGTTTATAGCAAACACCGCACGAGCCTCTTAAAAGGGAGAGAAGCTAATTCAGCAACTGCAAATTGGGTTTAATATCAAAAAACGTGGGCAGGAAACGCCTCCCCCAGCCCCAGGAACAAAAGCCTGGTGTTAATACCCCAGTGAGGGGGTGAATTAGCAGGTTTTACAAGCAGGAGCCGGGAGCGGAGACGTCGGCAGCGATGCCGCCACGGAGGGTTCGCACCCGGATCTTCAGAGGCGCCCAGGAGCTGGTGACGTGGCGCAGGGTGACTTTGGGGATGTCTGGGGAAGGCAGGAACCTCACAATAACGAGGGAAAATTAGCAAGGAAAAGAGGCAGCAGGATACACCAGATAAACATCGTTGGGATGATGTGCTCCTTACTTTGAGGTCTAGCTTAGACTGCTTAAAATCCATATTTATTCTTACAAACGAGGGTTTTTTGAGGCAGAACCACTTGTCTCCCTGCCTGAAGCCCATGTGAAGGGGGTTTGGGCTGAGAGATGTGACAAGGGACACTCTGAATTCCTGCTGGTTATTGCAGTGACGATACACCCCTCTCTCTCTTACCCCCCGAAACCAACCCCGCTGCCGACGCAGCTACGCATCACCAATAACCTGAAGAAGCCCTTTAACTGCCCCAAAACCAGACTGATCCAACACTTCTACAAGAACTTCCATCTTCCAAAACGGTTTAATTTAGGCTTTACTGCCCAGATTAATTTATAGCTTGTTTTGCACCGCTGCAAAACTCTCCCACCCCATCCCCTACACACGCACAATTCTTTATTGTCTAGATGTTTACTCTCCGGGGGAATTTTAGGACTTTTAATGTTTTTATTGTTTTAATCCGGCAGATAAAAAAAATTATTTGAGCCAAACAGCTGGTACAAGTGCTGGGGAAGTGGTGGTGCAGTTTCTCAGCTTGCATCATTAAGCAGGTGTTAAATAAACACGATGCCACGAGATTTACCACGGCAGGAGATTTGCAGGGAAATCTTTTAAGACCGGCGGGGATGTTACAGAACAGACAGCTCAGCTTTTTCCTACACAAACCTTTGAGCTTTTTCTTCTTTTTTTTTTATTTTCACCACGACCTGCTTTAGCCTAAATTCCTCCAGACAGAACCACTAACTCAGGGGAGGGGTGAAGAAAAAAAAAAAATCCCCGCTTGCTATTTTCTGCACACAAAGGGGATTTCTGCAGATTGGCCACGTGCTCTCCTCTTTATGCACAGAGAAGAAAAAGCCCAAAAGGTATTTTATCTCTTCACAGCACCCCCCTTGCCCCCCCTTTCTGACACACACACGCCAGTCCTTTGTGCGGTCACAGCATCCCCACCTCGGTAGCGGGATAACGCACCGGCAAATCCATCACTCCTTTACAAATCTCCTAGAAATAAATGTATTTATTGTGAGTTTTGACACCTCAGCCCCAAAACTGACTCTTTAAGGAAGGTTGTCATGCAAAGCAGCAACCAGTGAGGGGTGAGAAGTGTCAAGCAAAACCCCCTGAAGCTTAAAAAAATACCCCCACAACTAATTTCTATGAATAACTCCGCTTTCATTCTCGGATCTCACGTTAAATCTCTAGAAAGAACCTGAGATATTATGGCTTAAGGTTCTCTGGTTGGTTTTCCACCCCCTCTCCAGCAATGAGATGCTCTGGGTTTGGTGTTTTTTTGGTTGTTGTGGTTTCTGTCCCTCCCCACCAAGCACATAAGGACATCTCGGAGATCCGCATCCATCGCCCCCCGACGCGCAGCTCTGCGCCAGTAGCCGCGCTGGCCCCGGTTGCCGCAGAGGGGCGGAGCGGCCTTCGCCATCCCACAATACTCAGCTCCATTCCGGAGAGCATCCTTGGGAAGAAAAAGGAGAGGATTTTAGCCGCCTTTCCAATTAGCAGGAGGCATTTTTAGCTGCCTGCAAGGGGCTTTGCAGTGCTCGGCTGTGGTTTGTGTGGGGTTAGAGAACTGGACAGGGGAAGCAGGCCCGTGATTTAAACAAAAATATTTAAAAAAAAAACTCCACACCCTGGTTTAGATATTGAAATAAAAGCAGGTCACAGGCTTCATGGTTACTCATAACATAAGGAACCAGAGGAAAACGTGCCTGGCTTTCTCTATTTAACCCAGAACAGCCTCCGCGGCATCCGTTTTGCTGGGGATGGAGATGGAAATCCCAAGCAGAGCCCTCCCCTGCTTTTTTTTCTGTCCTGAAGTGACAACTTGGCTGGATTTTACCAAGAAAAGGTAAAATTTTCCTGAAGGTTCATGAAGCTTTTTGAAAATGAAAGGTATCTGTGATGGCAGGGTGAGGAGGCCTTTGTCAAAGCTCCTGCTGCAGCCGCTCTCGGGCAATAAGTTATCTGTCCTCACGGTAAAATACAAAGCACTGATAATTTTCTGGGTAAGAAAATATAAACTGATAAGGTTTAGCAGGCAGGTAGCAAGTGAGGCTTTGAAAAGAGGAAAATAAACCCCCCAAAACCACAAAACCAACCAACCTTCTCTCTAAAAGACCGTTTTGAACGTGAGGAATTATTTTACTGACCAAGAAAAAAAGAAAATCAGAGCTGAAAAAAAGGCAGGAAAAATTCAACCCTGAGCATAAAGCAGGTTGGATTGTACTTTAAGACCTCACTTTCCCTTCCTAACCAACCCTCCTCCCTCTCAAACCTCGGAATCCGATTCCTCATTTGCTTTATGAGGGATGGAACCAAAAAAAAAAACCCCAAGAGATTTTTGCAGTTCTTGCGCTAAGATCGCGTGAGGTTTAAACACACGAGCCAGGGTCAACGTGATGAGGTTCGCAGGTTCAGCTGCCAGAGCTGGCAGCTTTTGCTCCTGTTAAGCTCAAGCCCAGAAGCCAGCTTTGAAATCAGTCTAATTTCAAGTTAATAAAAAGAGCCTGGCTTAATTTACGGCTTCGTTGCTAACGGTACACACAGTTGGCGGTTTTGATATAGAGCGGGAGCTTTAGGTGAGGACTGGGCTGAGATTAGTTCGTTCAAAGCAGAAACTCTGTGGTTGTGAAAGTCCCTTAAATCAAAAAGGGAAGAAAACATTCCCTGCAAGTCCCTGGTCGTGCTCCTTTGTGGGTATTTTTGCAGCCCCTGATCGTTTTCCCAAGAAAGGGGAAACCCTCCCCCCTTCTTGTTCCACCCCCTGCCAGTGCTGCTGCAGAAAGTGGAAACTGTCCCGTGATCTGGGAAGGATGAGGATAAAGCTCTGCAAAAAAACAAAAAAATCCCCAAAACAACTAAAAACTCACCCAATTTAATTTTCTGAGTTAAATTTGAACTCCCTCAAATTTAAATCAGAAACCTGGCAGCAATGTCTGAGAGACCCCAGACCCAGTTTGACCGCCCTGGACCAGCAACTGGTGCCGTGGATGCAAGGGGGCTGCTCTGAGAAATGTGAGACTGAAAAAGCCTCTTTGAAGGGGCCAGCCCCACATAAAGCATCCCCATTGATGGTCACCCTGCAAACCCTGCACCCCCACACTGCCCAGGGACTGCTGCTCAAGCGGGGGGATGCTCCCACCTTCCCCTCCCGCTGCATCGAGCTGTCGCAATAAATAAATACGCTGATATATGTAGAGGACTTTTTATATAGGAAAAGATCCTGGTGCAAGCTCCCCCTCTACATATATATATATATACATGTACACACAGATTTAGAGTTGCTGAGTCTGCAAGTTGCCCCTGGAAAAGCAGATGGCTTAAGAGAGCAGCTTTCCCTGGAAAAAAGGCTCGACGCCCCGCGGCACTACCCAGCGCCCTTCCTCTGAAAGGAGGAAGGTTAACCCAAGTTTCAAGGGGCTCCCAAGAAAAGCCTGTGGCTGCCTTCAGACTCCCAGCTGCCCCCCACCCCCCCAGACCCATCTTGTTGGCAGGAGGGGGGAGTCCCTCGGCTCAGGAGGGCAGAAACGCACCTTTCTTCAGCGGGAGGTGCGATTCTGACGTGATTTGTGACCGGTTGAAGAATCCTTTGGGATGAGAGATGCTCCAAAAGGGCAATTAGATCCATTACTGGCTATTCTAGTGCCACGTGAAATAGGTTTACTGGTTGTGTGCTGCCTCATATACTCCCATTTTTACAGCAAAAGGAACGAGTATGTTAATGAGGAGACGGGAGAACGCGTCCGATACGGCGGCAGCGGACGGCGAGACGATGCTCTGCAGCACAGCTCGTCCTCCCATAGCATCTTCCTCGACAGGACCCACATTAAATCTGGCTCCTGCATATTTTAAGGCATTATTAGGTATTCTGCAGTCCCTGCACAGCATCCCTAAGACGACAGAGGGGAGAACCGTGCAGCTGTTTCGTCAAATCTAGAGATGCTGCTTCGTTATTTTAATATGGTTAGGAAATCCTAACGAGGGTTTGTTTTAAAGCAGGCATTTGCTTGGACAGAAATGTAAATAAAAGCTATTGCCAAACCTCACTGGCTTCTTGCTCCAGAGATGCAGTAATTCCCGAGAAAATTTGAACTAGGAAAGAACTTTAAGTTACTTATCTCCTCTACGTACACGTTAAACCAATTCCTGCTGGTAAACAATTATTTTCACCCCCCCCAAAAATTAATATATGTATTTCATCACCCAGATCTGAGAGGTTTCTAGCAAAAGATGCAGCACAGCCCTGCCAAGGGTGTCCACTGTGGCTTCCTGAGACCTTTTACCAGGTCATTTCTAGCCCTGCACGCACAGGAGGAGGATGCTAAAATACCTATATAGTTTCCAGATAAATTCTGCTTCCAAGCCTCTCCTTTAAAACAGCCCCCTCCCCAAAGGGCCATCGAGGTGGATGTCCCAGCTCACCACTGTCACTGCATAGGAGGAAAAAAGCTGCTCTTGCCCACCCAGCCCTTCACACGTGGCTGCAGGAGGGAGAAGAGCTCTTGGGAGGAAGAAGAGGGAGGGCAAGAAGCAGCGCGCGCACGGACAACCGCATCGCAGTTTCACCTACAAATATTCCCAGTTGTGCTGCTTCCTTCCTAGTGCCTGATGAAGAGCTTCAAATAAACAAAAAAAACCCCAAAAAACAACCCAACAAACCCAACCCAACCAAACATAAACACCCCGAAAGATGAAGGGATGATCTTGCACCCTGCTCTCGGCGTCCCCGCTAACAAAGGCTGTCCTGAGGAGGTATTTAGCAGCAGGGTTAAAGCCAGGTAACTTATACACCCCTGAAAGGGTAGCAGAGAGGAAGAGAAACCACAGAAAAAGAGAGGAGACACCAGGCAGAAGCTGCTCGTTCCCCTTCCAGACCGGCCAAGCGCAGGCACTGGGGGTTGCAGCAATCCCTGCACCGCTGCAGCAACCGCCCACGGGTTATTTTTAAAGCGTTTCACATAGGGAGGAAGGGGGAGAAAGAAAGGCAGCAAAATCAGAGGAATCAGCAAGTCCCCAGCAAGGGGGCAGGGATGAAAACCAAGCCCCACGTTGGGTGGGGTGTGACAGAAAAGCCTGTTTTCCCCGGTTTTCTCCCCCCCCCTCTTCAAGGACAGCTCTCGGAGCCATCGCTCCGCAGCACCAAGGGCTTCCAGACCGGCTTTCCAAACACTCCAAAAGGCTGTCAAGCGTGTACTGAGAACACCAAAGCAGCCACCAAGCTAAAAGCACAGCTCCTAATTAATACCTAATCAGCCAGAGGGGGATACAAACATGTTTTCCCGTATAAAACCCAAACCACCGGCGTTTCACGTTATTAAAAGTTGAGTCTTTGGCAGAGACTTTTGCCGTAGTTTCTTCCCAGAGCTGCAGGATTTGCACCGAGGTCCAGTGAGTCCTTTGGCATCCAAGCTCTTATTTACAAAAGGAGAATTTGGAAAGCTGTCCAGACCCATTTCCATTTGACAGACAAGTGTCTGTGTCGGTTCAGCACCGCACACACGTGCTTCAAATGCAAAGCAGAGAGCTGGCATGCTCAGAACCTGCAATGAATCCCAGCCCTAGGAATGATAAAAGATTTTAACTTACAGGAAACGCTGCTATTAAATAATATTTAAGTCTTAATTATATTTTAAACCAGCTATTTTCTAAAAAAAAAAAGAAAAGAAAGAAAAAAAGTTCTATTATAGTGCTTTTGTAGTTAAAGGTCTGTCAACATTTCCATTTTAAACCTTCATTTCTAGGGGGTTTATAATTTGGTCATAAAAATTCATTCTAGGCTGGAACTTGGCATACAGGGGCTCAGCCTAGGAGCAATATTTTTTATTATCCAATTTGGTTTAAATTGGTTTGGCCGTTTTTAAGTTATAGGAGTGTAAAAAATAAACGTTTACTGGTTTCAGATGCCTTCTCAAGCTTATTATTATTCAAAATTAGCTTTCCCCCTACCCCACACCTCTCAAAAATACCTCCAGCAAGAGGTGGGAGATACCAGTTTCCTCTGCTGACAATCCATGAGTTACAATTCAAATTAATTCCCTACTTCTGATGCTAACAACCTAAAGAGTTACTACAGCCAACCACTACTTTTACGTGGGCCCATGACATACTGTAAGCGCTCGGCGCCGTTCGCGTAGCATCTGCCATTTTCTGCTCCACGTACAGGTACCGCAGCTGTAAAGGCCTTAATTTGAAATAAATAATTAACTCTGGAAACCTGCCTTCCTGTAAAATAATAGAAGACCTTTAAAGCAAGATGTTTCTCTGTAGAATTTTATTTCAGCTGCGGCAGCTTCAAATAAAAAGCTGCAGATGTGAAGCAAGCAGGCGTATACAGCTAGGAATTCCTCGCCACAGAGCTTCAGACGTTTCCTTCAATTTAAAAAGCAGAAAAGAAACTCTGGTTTATGGCTCAGCTCTTCAAATCACTTGGGTGCAGTAGGGACACAACACGGTACGTGACTTTGCATGCTAACTACAGACAAGGGGTATCTGTGCCCAAGCAGAACGCACACAAAAGGGGAGGAAAAAAAAGGAAAAAAAGCTTGGAGAAGGATTTTATTCTCATTCTGCCACTAACAGCCACGGTTTTTCATTTTAATATTTGGCTGGGGGGTGGCTGGGGGTGTGTGTGTCAGTCATAGTTTGACCCTAATGGGGAGGGAGTCTTTTGGGCAAGGCTCTGCACCAACCGTGAGGGGCTGCAGGCATCCAGCCTGGGGCTTGGGTCCCCCCACCAAGTCCCACAGCATCCAGCCCCACGGCATCGTGGTGTTTGGATCACCTAGTTCCACCCCCCAACCCCCAAGCTGAGACCTGATGTCAATCATGTCACGTAACATGGTCCTCCTGCTCTTGCCTTGCCACTCTTCCCCAGCCCTGGCCACCGGCATTATCCACCCTGATCCATGGAATAATTAATTCTCCTGATTAATAAGGCTCAGATTTCCAAAGATCTAATGGCTCCTGTTTCGTTAGATCAGTGGGCATTAGGAGCCCAAATTCTTTAGGAGAAACATCCCGTGCCTGTGTCCACATGAGTCCCACCCTGTGCCAGGACAGTAATGGTTTCTACTGGAGGATGGGGTCTCCTAACTCTGCTTAATAACCACTAAAATTCCCGTTTGCTCTAACAGCAGGTACCCAACAGCGCTCAAGTTTCCCAAAGATTTGATTTTTAACCCTCTGAATTTCCCTGGCTTCCCTCCCTCGGCTTCTTGAGGGGCAGTCCCTGAGGCAGCTTTTAAATCACCACACAAAAGTATTTCTTGCTGCCTGTGCTCACGTTCAACCTGAGCTCAACCATGTCCTGGAGGGACTGAGACATCCCTTGGGATTTTCTCAGGAGTGACAGCAGCTCCTGGCAGCTTTCTGACGGGGAATATTTCCCTTCCTTCATGCTTTACGCCATGACTGGAAGGAGAGAAGGGCGGTAACAAAAGAAACCTTTGACATTATACTGACAGGAAGATGCTTTGCTGTAAGCAAATGGGCACAAGTACTTTCTTCCCCTCACATCTGGGATGCTCTCCACACCTACCAACCCTCTCCACTCTATTATTCTGCCTCTTTTCATCACAACAGCTCATCTTTAACGATCTGCCTCCACTACAGATGCGAAGCCGCCGACAGCTCCGCAGCGACAGGGACAAGACTCCTTCCTCATCCCGGCGGTGCTGGTCCCTACCTATTGGGATGAAGACACACATCACAGCTGGAGCTGCCAAGAGTGATAACTCCACAGCTGGAAAACCCCCGGCAAAGCTCCGAGCTGCGGCCGAAGCACCGCGCGCGGCCTGGTCCGCTGTGGAAGTTTGAGGCGTGACATGGCGAGCTCGCCGCCGCCCGGGAAGAGGAGGCGGCCATTTGCTCCTCGCTACACCAAGACTCATATAAAAGGAATAATCTATATTCGTTTGGATTATACAAGCTACAAAACACACCTTAGCTTCGGTTCCACGTTTAACCAATCGCAGGAGCCATTTGTTGCCTCGTATATTACAAAGCAATAGAGATTTAAGGGATAATGGTCATGGCGGCAGAGTATACAAAGCAATAAACTGCTTTTGAGGTTGGTTAAATGCCAAGTGATGCTGAGGCCTCGATGCCATAAACATTATTTCTATTATATGACAAGATAAGAGGATACAATAAACCACAAAGAAGAAAAATCATTTTCTGGCCTTGTGAAAGTTCTGGGCTTCGCATTTCTCGGACACTAGACGAGCAACACCTCCGTGGCATGGGTTTAAGGGGAATAAATTGCTAAATTAAGGGTGGGTTTAAAAAGCAAAACGATTGTTTGAGGAAATGGCCTGTGTAACTGCAGCGCCGGAATTAGGAGCTGAACGATGATTTGTGTCACTGATAAAAAGTGAAACAGTGTGGCATGGTGGGGGCAGGGGCTAGGGAAAGTCTCAGTCCCAGTGGAATATATTCAGTATTATGGCCCCTCCATTAGTTTGGGCAACAGGAGCAGACCAAACAGTTTTATTAATAAAGATGTTCCTCCGTTACGACGCCCCATAAAGCCTCGAGCATCCAGTGCTCCCAAAGCCTTCAGAAGAGGAGCAGAAGGACTGCTGGAGAAGCAAGTCCATCCATCCATCCATCCTGTGATCCACACCATCAACTTACCTCCCTGAATCACCCCATGGCTTTGACGTGGGTTTATAAGGGAGGACGGAGCCAGGCACTGAGCAATTTCCCTCTGCTCTCGCTGACGAAGCTCCCGCCTTCCTTCCACACCTTTGGTCTAGATGCCTTCAGACGGCTGAAGTTTTAATTACCTCGTGTTAATGAGTCAGAGCTGTCTCATTATGCAGACTTAGTTAATACCTTTCAACTTTAATGGCAACGCTTAAGTTTACAGCTTACACTCGGTCGGCGCTAAGGCTGCCTTTCATCACTCACTACGCTGTAAATGGGATTAGAGGATTTTAATAACAATTAGCGGGCACACACCACTCCCAGATTAGTTTCACTTAACAGATTCAATGAAAGGCATCGCTCTTCATCCTCTGCAGAGGTTTGGGAGGCAGGGGGTTGATTCTACCTCCCTCCTCAGCTTCAGATGGTGGCATGGGGGGGTGGGGGTGCATGCCCATTGCTGAACAGCTCTTCTCTCTAAGCAGAGAGGGCTCAGAGTGGGGGAAAAAAATATGTGTCACCTGTCCTGCTAGAGAAGAAACCAGATAAACGACCTTGAGAAGAATCTTTTTTAAAAGCCGTATCTGCGGCGCATTTAGAAGTCAGCTGTGTCACAGCAGACTCACTGTTGGGAAGTGATCGCGTTCAGCATCCAAAAATAACACCCATTAAAGACCTAGCAACCAAAACATGTTTACATACCCACTGAAAGCCCACTGGCTGCGATGATACCAGGGGTGCAGCAAGATCTGCTCATCTATTTTGGGTGGCCATTCCCTCTTCGCCTTCCTCACTTCCCTGGAAAGTCGGTTTTACAGCCTGCTTCTACATTGGGACAGTGAAGGAAAAGGAGAGGGGAAAAGGGATATGGATATAAAAGCTGGGCTGGTACCACCCATGGGGGGAAAGCAGCAGCTCATGGTTCAAAGACATTACTGTGAAACAAAATAATTTGCTTTTCCCTTTAAACTAAAGGGAGGAAATCACCACGGGCTTCACAGTAATGGATTCCTCTTCAAATTAGTTTGGCTCAGCTCACCCTCCTCCTCCTCCTCCTCCAACGTTTGCACGAAGCAGATCACTCATTTTAGTGAGCAGAACAGGATCAGGACATTTGTCCCCGTGCCCACTGCCCCAGCTGACAGTGAGATGCAGAAGCCCGTTCCAATCTACTCAGGACCAAAGTAACCTCGTACCCGTGGGAGCAGCTCACCCAAAATCAGAGTGCCCCCCTCAAACACTGGGGACACCCGAAAAAAGTGCAGAAATCTGCTGGGATAAAACCAAGCCAAGGGACTGGGCATGGGATCAAAGGTTTTGAAATGAGAGAAAGGAACAGAGACGCTGGAGCCACGGCGGTGAAAGGACTCAGTGAGCCAGGCGTTATCCCAAAAATGTCGACCCTGATAAACAAAGAGGCTCAACAGCCACTGACACTTTCCCATTCAAATGTTGGGTTGGGTTTTTTTTTTCCCCCTCCCCGAGGAAAATGCACCCAAAGAATCAGGGAGAAGAAAAATCCTGCAAGAAAATCTCCCTCTCCAGTGCTGGCCCCAGTACAGCTTGGTTTTGAGCTGGTAAAAGCTTCACGTGCTGCTGGGGTGTGAGTCTGTGTGCCTGGGTGGGAAAAAAAATACCAGATTATCTTCTAGAAAGCTCAAAACTCTGGATTGTAGAGGCTTTGATGGGAGCCACAGGCACCCAGCACCAGTGGGAAGGTCAGGATGTTTTTGTAGCAGATCATGCAGATCCGTCTGGCTCTTTATGTCCCCTCGGTTCGAAGACAAGGGTCTCAATCTTTAGGAATGAGGAGAATGAGTAGAGATTGGTGTGGTCCCCTCTGACCCTTATTAAGGCTTCACTTTAACAGGAGTCCACATGAAGAAGCCACTTGGGATGGGATGATCCACAGCAGCTTGTCAAGGGTCAGGGTTTAGTGCCAAAAGGCAGCAAAAGCTGCTGGGGAAACAATGCAGCACGTGCTTCGGAGGTCGAGCCCTGCAGACAGCTGCCGGCCACCACCAGCCCCCCAACTTCAAAATCAGATTTATTTTTATTATTCCAACCTACCAACTGTGCTGCCCTGTCCAGGCTCATTGCAACAGTCTGCTTTTACACCACTTGTACCCCAAAAAAACCCCCCACAGCTCCCCAAATACTCATGTTTGGATGGCTTTCACGCACCACAGCCGTACTGCTACGGGGAGGATTTGTCAAGGAGCTTTAAAGCCTTCATTGTGAAGCTGATGGACAGAGTAGAGGAGGAAGATAACCACAGTATGAGACACTGAGACTTCCAGGGAGAGGCTGGGAGCTCCATGTATCTCGTTATTCCAAAGGATGGTTAAGGGGTGACTTGATCCGTCGGCAAACACCAGAAATTCGATAGGAAGAAGCTTCTGTCTAACAAACAAAAATGAACAAGATCCACAGCCTGGAAGCTGCCACTGAACAGGTTTAGACTGGAAATAAGGCATCATTTTTCCTTACCAGTGAGAGCAATTATCTATTAGAACAACTTAACCAAGGGCTGTGGTGAATTTTCCATCGCTGGAAATATTTTAAATCAAGCTCGGATCATCATTATTTAACACACGCTCTGGTTTGAACAGGTACTGAAGGACGTTCTAGGAAACTGTGCACGAGGTCAGGTTAGATCACCATGAATCATACTGGTATGAATTACCCAGATTCTAACATTTCAATATTAACATGAAGAATTGTCAGAATTACCCATAAGCAGCAGTCTGGAACAGCGAAAGGAGGAAGCAACCACCTTTATATGTCATTTGTGGGAGATTGTGGGAGATTAAATTTAAATACATTGTTGTTTGCCTTAATTGCTTGTTTGAATCCGATTTTAAGGTTGTATGATTGAAGTCCTCACATCATTAAGTGCTCAAATACAGCTAATACATTTTATAAATGACTTGCACAATTTCACAGGCAAAGAAGTTCAAGATAAAAAGCAGCCTACCAAAAAAAAAAAAAAAAAGAAAGAAAAAAAAAAAAGAGGAAGATCACCTGCAAGAGGAGAGAAAAATGCTTCTGCTGAGCCTCATACTAGAAGGACCAAAGAGCTGAGAAGTCCTAAACTCTATTTCTAAGGAGCCCCAAGTCCCCAAGAGTCACCAGATGAGATTTTTGACCAATTTTTGCACTACAGAAATGAGTATGGCACAGAATTGCCCTGCAGCCTCAGAGGACGTGCCCTGGGGACGTCGAATTCTCTTTCATTTCAATTGAGAGACCCACAAGAGGCATTCAGATATTAAGTATGCTGAAGAACTGTGGGGGGAGACAGAGGGGGAGCACCCTGGGATGGGTTAGAGCTCCCAAATGCATCGCAGCCGTAGCAGTTTGGCAACCTGACATCCAACAGTTGCAGCCAGGAAAACAAAATGAGTTTGCATCACTTAATATCTAATTAAAAGCCACAATCCTCTCCCTTCCCCACCTCCCAGCTTCCTGTTCCAAAGGAATCTTCACATTTTGAGGTTCAAACACTTCAGAACAGACAAACCCAACTCTCCCTGGACACCACACCAGGCTGCAAGAGCCTCAAGTCTCTAATAGGTATCGTTAATGTAACCCCAGCAGTAATTGCACAATCCCCTCGTTCCTCCCATTAATACAGTGCGGGAATCGCCACGACGTCACGTGCCACGGAGCCACGGTGAGGGTCTCCTAAAGCTCAATTTTGGGAAAACTCTCATTTCACTGCAAAACCAAGCACAACAGAATGGAAAGGTGCCTCCCCCAGACAGGCAAGTCTACAAGAGGGGTCACAGGACCAAAAAAGGGGATGTGGCTCATTCAAATCAATGATCCTCTCACCTGGGAGAGCGAGCAGAAGCTTTGCAAGGCCGTAGCCAACTTGTGGCCATGCTGACCATGGAGGGAAAAAACCCTCACAATGGGTCTGTCTTTTTTTTTTTTTCTTCTTTTATTTTTTCTTCTTCTTTTTTTTTTTTTTTT
>VXBZ01007592.1:10273-21211 GCA_013399135.1 Heliornis fulica | reverse complement strand
ACTTGATCTTGCAACGTGTCAGGAGGATTTGCTCATTCTTTAAAGAAAGATTTAGCGGCTCGTTCACTACAGAATATGACTGGTATGTACATACATGTGCTCAGATTTATATCACATTTAGTCAGGATAAATTGCTTCAATAAATTCTCTTCTTAAGAACAGGCAGAATAAGCAGATGATTGGATACTGGGAGCACATTCCCATTCCTCTTCCTGCAGCCGCGGGACAGTATTTCACTGTTTTGATGATTTTTAACATGTTGGAAACAGCAAGGGGAAGCAAAGAAATGCAGACAGATTACTGAAGCATGCTTCAAAGTTCTGTCAGCACAGACCTGACAAGCAGCTGCTGCCTCACCAAAACCAGAAAAAGACGTTCTCAAAACCAAAACAGCCTCCGCTCCCCCGGGTCTGTGTGTGTTTTCCAGTCTCTCTCACGCCTTATTAACTCATGCAAATAACCTATAGGCTGCCTGTGAAGGGAAGTAAAGCCAAAGCCACTTCTCAGCAGTGGGGAGAGCGTGTTGCTGATAATCAGGCACCCCTTGGAGTCTGCATGGGGTGTTTAAGAGCACAAAGCAGCACTCAGCAACGGGAGCGGCTCCTCTGGAGCGGCTCCTCTGGAGCGGGAGTTCGGAAGGAGAATAAACACGAGCTTTGCATCTGAGAGTGCATCTGCTCTGGAGCAGAGCTCGATCCCACCTTCAACCACGACTTTTAACTCCTCACTGAAGCAACTGCAGGATTTTTTTTTTGCCAGGGGATGTCTGCGAAGCCAAACCGCACCGTTTCTCCAGCATCGCTTATCCGCGGGCCTCAGCACCGACAGCGCGGTGAGGGATTTTTCCTGAAGTTGATCTCATTCTCTGTTCATCAGGGGTATCTCCTCTTCCTACTTCTGACATGGAGAGAAGTGAGGAATATCACACAGTGTGTGCCAGGATGCCAGGTTGACACCAAGCTGGCATGGGAGGCACGTGTTTTGAGAGATGAGGGGGTCTTCTGCAAGCAAAACAAGGCTGATGTCCACCCAAGTCCTATTCCCAGCTCCCTCAGCGCCTTGGGCAGCAATTTTGGGTGACAATTGCCTTGCAGCTAGAGAAAACAAACCCTCTGGGGATTAAACACACACCCATGTGGGTTCCACTTATTCAGCTGCTGCAGGAATGGTATTTTTAAGGCACAAAGATATTTGGAGTTTTGATTCCACAAGGAACTCGTGCTCAAAGCCCTTTTGGGACCTTAGCTGGGAGGGTTTGCATGAGTTTTTAAAGGAAAAAAGTAATCATGGCACAGTTGATGTGTAATAAAGTTATTTTGCCACGAGGCAGCACACTTTAAATGTCCATTAAGAAGAGCGCGCTGCGGGCAGCCTGAGGCCTTACCGATAGCAGAGGGCTTCTATTAAGTTTGGAAGAACTAGGAGACATTGTTTTGGAGATGATTATTGGTCTGATGAAGAAGGAAAAAAAAAAAAAATAAATTGCAGACAATCTACTTACTTTGAGGCTTTGGAAAATGTGAGTCAAGAGCGCGAACGTGGTGGTGCAGGCGCCACATCAATTTTGTGTGCAATACACCAAGCGTGCTGCAGATTGCTTAATAAATAATTCAGTCAGCAGACCCACCTGAAACTTGCTGGAAGAATTCCCTCGTGAAGAGTCAAGAGAATTAAAAAAGAAAACCCTCAAAACAAATCAAAATATCAAATTAGCACGAGCGGGACTCAAGCCATACGAAAAATCCCCTTAGAACCGCGGAGGCTCGGAAATGAAAAGATCTATCACGGCCTGAACCTGGGCACAAGGGCTTTCTGTCAGCAATGAGGAAGGTGGCAATTTGCCCTGTAAGGGACATCAGGAGACCTACAGGGTTTGAGACTGAGAGAGGAGGCTACTTACCACACCAGAACTGGTTTGGACCCTCCCAAGTTTAAACCTAACAGAATAAAGGTCTTCTCCATGTTTCAGGTGATAGACCCGCCACCTGAGATCAAAATTAATCAGTACCGTGCTTTAATTAACCTGGTTGCAGAGCCTGATGTAGGACCAAGCATAAGGCAAGGTAGATCTGTGAAGATCCCTAATCAAGGCAAAGGGAAGGCAGACAGATGGAGGTGACACAAGCACCGGTGTGGGAAGACACCGTGGTGTTTGCTGGGCCTCCTACACCATGGGAAGAGTCTTCCCAAAGAGCTGCACAAGCCTTGGACAATCTGTGATGATGAAGCCTACCATGGATGGAGAAGACCAGCAACCCCCCTGATACTACTGTTTTAGGGACGTGAAGCTCCACATGCTTTTCAAAGTGCTGTGGTTCCTCCTCCTGACTTTTCACAGAAGTCCACCACGAAACAGGAGAGTGTAATGAGTTACTGGGATTGGGAAGAGGACCCCAGTCCAGGCCCTTCTACTCAAGAGCCTTTCTACTAGGTAGCTCCCTTCCCCCAGCTCAGGCCCTTCCTTCTCTTATGTTTAATTCTCCCAGTCCAAGAGGAAAAGTTCTGCCATTTCCCACTGATACCACTGAATTTCCTCAATCCTTTTCCCCCACCAACATCCAGGCACAACACCTCAGGCACCCCAATCCCCTACTGCTTCCCTGGGTAAGGCTGTCAGCCAGAAGTTACTGTTGTAAACTCAATCCACAACCCAGGTGCCAAGTTCTAGAGAGGTTAAAACCAATGCCCAGGTTTGTATACAGACAGGATGATGCTGTCACCTTTAAAATTAAAATATGTATCTTACTCATCTTGGTACTTCCAAGGCAAAAAGGCTGCAGGTATCCAAGGAAAGCTGAAATCTCCTCTTCCCATCTGGAGGAACCAAAGTGCCCATCAGATCCTCTGTTTATGATGCAGGACTGGTCTGGGACACTGGTCTGGGCCACTGGTCTGGGCATAAGCTGGTTTTGCTTACCTCAATAACCAAAATACCCACTGATTTAAAAGTTTAATTCCTCCTGTAGATATTGAAGTCAGCCCATATGCTGCTGTCCCCCTGGTATATCAGTCCATAAACCAAAGTGGTCCCAAAGCATGTTAACTAACCCATTAAGAAAGAAACTAAGCCCGTTATCCTGGTCTAGACAGACACCTAGGAGTAATATTTTAACTCCCTTAAAAGGGACAAGACATATTACATGCATCAACAGCAGCAGTGAAAGACCAGCCTTCCTGAGAAGGATGTTCCCCTGGGACACATGTTGGCACCTCATGGAACCCATTTTACAAACTTCCATTTGGAACCGGTTGGAGAAGAGACACGAGGAGCGGGATATGTGTCTCCAAAAAGCACATTTGGTGTTTATGGATCCTCTGATCCAAGACACTCTCGAGCTTTTCAGAGCTGGTTGAGCTTTTACAGAGGAAAAAGACTCTGAGGTGTGTCTGCAGCCGCAGGACAAGCCGTGGTTTTGGTTGGCAGCATCAGCACGATGCCACAGAAATGGCCACAGAGCCTTAATTAGCCTTAATTACCCACAACCACACTGCCTTTTTACCCCCCCCAAGAAATACTTATTACTACAAACACCCCACACCGGTGTGGCAAGTACCCTGGACTGCCCCAGTGTGTGTCAGGTCCCAGGTACAAGTGGTGTGGGGTT
Organism: Heliornis fulica; assembly: GCA_013399135.1. NCBI lineage: Eukaryota > Metazoa > Chordata > Aves > Gruiformes > Heliornithidae > Heliornis > Heliornis fulica. The sequence continues at coordinate 17,606 of VXBZ01007592.1, read as the reverse complement.
TGGTTTATGTCCATGAAGCTCTCACAGACCTGTTCCAGCTGAATTACTGACAAGTAGCTGAGGTCTGGAAGCACTCACAAGCCAAGATTTGTAAATCTGAGTCATGCCTTTGGGTTTGTGGAAAGTCCTGAGCAACTGTGCCACCAGAGAAGAGATTCCACAGCCCCTCATCTCCACCAAGGATGCTGATGGGTCTCCTGCCCTCCTCCACCCAGCTGTCTCCAGAGATGGCTCAACATCTCCTGTGCTCAACACTGGGACCTTCACAGCTCCCACTGACTGGAAAGCAGTTGTTTTTTTGCTGGATCACCTCAAACCCTCATCTAAACCTCCCTCTTCATAGAATCATGGAATGGTTCAGGCTGGAAGGGACCCCAGAGACCATCAAGCTCCAGTTGGAGCCATGGGCAGGGCCACCTCTCACCAGACCAGGCTGCTCAAGGCCCCATCCAACCTGGCCTTGAACCCCTCCAGGGAGGGAGCAGCCACCACTGCCCTGGGCAGCCTGTGCCAGGGCCTCCCCCCCCTCAGAGGGAGGAATTTCTTCCTGAGATCCACCCTCAATCTCCCCCCTTCCAATTTAAATCCATTCCCCCACATCCTGTCACTCCAGGACCTTCTCAAAAGTCCCTCCCCAGCTTTCTTGTTGTCCCCTCCAGGGACTGGAAGGGGCTCTAAGATCTCCCCAGAGGCTTCTCTTCTCCAGCCCCAACTCTCCCAGCCTGTCTCCACAGGAGAGATGCTCCAGCCCTCGGATCATGTCTGTGGCCTCCTCTGGACCCTCTCCAACAGCTCCATGTCCTTCCCATGTTGGGGACTCCAGAACTGGACACAAGACCCCAGTGGGGGTCTCACAAGAGTGGAGCAGAAGGGGAGAATCCCCTCCCTCATCCTGCTGGCCACGCTCCTTTGGATGCGGCCCAGGATACAGTTGGCCTACTGGGCCACGAGCTCACATTGTTGGCTCCCATCAAGCTTCTCATCCTTCTTCCTTAAGCTGAGGCTTAAGGAAGAAGGATGAGATGGAAGGATTAAGATGGAAGAAACTCCCAGGTCATTAACTGAACGTCGGGGGATTGAGTTGGTATGAAAAACGCTCTAAAAATAAGGCTCTATTGTTGTACTTGCATGTGACTATTGTTATTGCAGGAATTCTTCTGCCCAACACTCTTCCATCTGTGTCTTGCAAACAAGCTGAAATACTTTGGATCCCATCAAATGCTTGGGTGTATGCAAGAATTGTTCTGCTTCCAGCCTGCCAGCACAGCTCCCCTCCCCAGCACGAACGCGCTCACCAGTACGAGCCCACTTATGGTTTACTCCCATAAATCATAAGGATAAACTTTACATTAATATGACCGCAAAATTCAAGCTAGAGGTTGCACCAGCTATGAAACAAAAACCAAAAGAGCTGCAGAGCAACCTCCTAAAAATAGGCTTTGAGCAGAAGGAGGAAACAAAAGCAAACTGCACGCTCTGCTGACAGCGGTCTCTCTCTGCTAAGATTTACTCGCCTAGGAAGACCCGAGTGAAAAATGAGCTGCAAAATGAGTTAGAAGGAGGAAAATTGCTGGAGATAGGGACATCAAGACAAAGGAAGTACCTAGGGAGGTGACTGTAAGTTAAGAGAAGGTTGTCAGTGAAAGGTTCAGTGTGGAAACAAAAGGGCTGTTAGTTTCCAGGAGATGAACGGACGCCTGAAGGTACGACCAAGCTCTCCTCGCTCTATATTCTGTCTGCACAGGAGTTTATCTACTGTTATTTTTCAGATTCCAGTAAAAAGCTCCAGTCTCCCATCACACTCTCTTACTCCTTGGATTTGCAGGCTCCAACAGGACAAACATTTGCTCGAGTGCTGCAGTGTGAAAAGGGACAATTTAGGGAGTTTCAGCATCGGTTTTGAGTATATCAAGAGTTGCGGTGATGGAATCATCAGAGGAGGTGAGGAAAAGCTGACAGAAATCACACAGGATAAAAGTGTATCAGTGCTGAGACTGCAGCACCCAGTGCCCCAAAAAAGCTCTTACCAGGGGCTTTAGGAGGGAGGGAGCTCATCCAAGGTGGGCAAACCAACCAACCTGAAAAAAAAAGGATACCAAAAAGATTCAGTGCAACAGCCCCGTCCTGTATCACTGCAGGACTCATACTGGCACCGAGATCGTAACTGGTTTACTCTCCCAAGTGGAAAAAACCCCACAAACAAACCCCAAACAGATGTAAAAACCCATCAGACACCAGCATCAGGCATGTGGGGACAAGCCCAAGCAAAGGTACAGCGAAAGGTACCATGTCTTTCTACCAACAGGCAACACAGAAAACCTGTTTGCAATCAGCCTGGGCGATTAAATGGGGCAAAGAGGGGTGGAGGATCCACGGAGAGCTGCAACTTCTGTTGGAAAATTACTTAACAGAGAGCAGGAGCAAAAGCAGGACTGGATCAGAAGTGCTGTTCTTCTAATAATCCTCAGGTTTTCCCTGAAAAAGAAGGGGAAGAAGTCTCCCAGCAAAGGTTTTGGTGCCTGGGATTAGGGCAAGGGGTGGTCCAGGTACTCCTACGCCGATAGCAGCAGGGCTTGTTTCTTCGCTGCTCTTCTGGCACGCTGGTTTAATGTGTGAGGTAAAACAGAGCTAGGAGTTAACTTTTTATGAGACTGAGCTACATGGGATTAATTCTCAGAGACTAATGAGTCACAAGGCCATCCCAGATCAATTTGGGTAACTTGGTTGAGACCTGGGAGCCGTGCCAAGAGCATTAACAACCAGAGCCGCGATACAAACAAGCCTATTCAAACCCAAATAGTGCTCAAGACACCAGAGCAAACCCCAAGGACAGGCAAGTACACTGCTACTGGGAAGAAGAGATAAAACCACAATAAACTAGATTATTATAGATGGCTGCACAGAATCTGTGCTGTAGCATACATCTTACTACAGGAGGATATACAAGGATGCAGGCGGGCTCGAGAATCTGTAATTGCCACTGGGAGCTGGAACTGGAAGAAGCATTTGTTGCAATCAAAACCCAAACTGCTTCTTGGTAAATATGAGGGAAAAAAAAAAATCAGATTAAGGAGGTTGTTTCCACTCTGCTAGGCAAAAGAGAAGGAAGTCTAAGGCACTGCCCCAAGCTCTCAAAAATAGTAAAAGATTTCACGCTAAAATGCAAGGAAGGAAACATGTTGCTTTGAGACCCTTCCAGGAAAGGAGCTTTATTATTTTTCTAAGTGTGGTCATTAACAGCTCTCTGCCTCGAGCTTCCTGAGGATCGAGAAGAATGGTCAGCAGCTGGTGCTCTTGGTGGGCTGGGCTCAGCAGGGTCTCAGCAGCACCCAGAGAACACGTGGAGGGAAGGCTGAAGCTGGGGTTTAATGTTGGGGTTGCCCACGTCACCCTGAATCACAGAATGGCTGGAGTTGGAAGGGACTCCCAGAGGTCATCTAGACCAACTCCCCTGCAAGAAGCAGGGACACCCCCAACTACATCAGGTTGCTCAGGGCCTCATCCAACCTGGCCTTGAACATCTCCAGGGATGGGGCATCCACAATCAACGTGTAACACCGTGGTGATGATCTGGGCATGAAGTAGTGTGAAAAAAACCCCAACAAAATTAGTTGTTCCTTAAAAAAAAAACCCAAAAAACAGTGCCCAACCTGCTTTTAGGAACTTTGGAAAGTCACTGTGGCATTTAATTTCCACTGGTGAATGACTCTCACTCTCAAACTAAATTAGGTGCCTGCAGGGACTGAGGATCAGAGCTTGTTCTGCACCTTTGGGTGCCCAGCTCCCTGTTTGACTATCACTGGCTATTACACACCCAAAGGCATTGTGAAAGATTTGGTGTTTTACAGGGTGAGGCAGCCACTAAGCTTAGTGAAAACGTGCAGGGTGCCATTAGTGTTAGGGTCCCACTTTCAAGTTATTTTGGGGTGTGAGGGAAGGGGTGAGAGTGTTTGCTTTGTAACCAAAAAGCTACAAGAGAGCTTAAAATTGTCATCTGGGAGCGAAGGCCAAAAGCTGATGCTATAAAATCTGCTTTAGAGGCATAACACCTTCTGCTTTATAAGCTTGATAAAGCAAACCCAACTGTATAAACTGGAATATTGGCAAGGAACTTGCTTGAAGTAAATCTCCAACAGACACAGAGTATTTAACAAGTCATTACAAGTTAACCTACAGCACAGGGTGAAAGCAAAGTCCAAGCACTTACCATCTGACTGGACCCTTTCTGGGTGTTCAGCACCACTTCTGAGCACATAGAGGATCCCTAATCCACAAGAGCATCCCTGAAGAGTTGGGAGAGCTTCTCCTTGAGAGCATCAAAGATGCTCCACGCTTCTCTCAAGTGCTTTAAAACTGCCTTGGAGCTTCACCGCCCCTGCGAGCTGCCATCAGAAGAAAGACCTGACATTTGGGCCTGAAACAACTTGAAGAGCTGCTCTCCTTGGTTCACACAGGAGCAAATTAACCTCTGGCTGCAAAGAGGATTTCCACATGCTGTGGGAAAAGGGTCAAACCTCACACAGAGCCATGAATCAGAGGCACTCTCCTCCTCTCAGTACGTGAGTGATGGGATAGGGAGATACCATGTGCTGTCAAATGTAAACCAAACTCCAGCAAAAGGAGTTTGGGCACATTTAGGGGACAGCAGAAAAGCTTTTTCTCTGCAGCTGGATCAACAAACCACCTCCAAGCAGCTTTTCCCAGCTTCCACAAGTCCTCCCAACTACACAACTCACACTGTTTCTTACCCTCTTATAAACAGTAACAAGTTTACCGTTACCATAACAAAAAAAAAAAGTGTTTAATTTGTTAATGTTGCCTCCACATTAGGGTCTGGCAGGATAAAATCCATTACAGAAGCTCCATTGTCCAAAAGGTTCCTTGGGCTGGCCAGGCTCCAGATCAGATCTGGCCTGGCCTCCAATTTCAGAGCATGGTGTTAGAGAAAGTCTGGTGTCATCTGGGTATGGCTGGGCTCCAGCAGAGCCACAGCACCACAGGCAGCACAAGGGCAAGGTGAGTGGGTTGGGTTTAAGTTAGGCAGAAGAGCAGGGTGAAAAAAAAGCAAGACCAACCACAAGAAGGCCTGAGTGATCTGGAACTGTCTTCAGATGGTTGTTTTTCTGTCTGGCATCCAGCTGAGGGACACTGGTGTGTAGACACCTTGTGAGCACATCTTGGGTTCAGTGTTTGTGAGGTGTGAGGAGCTCAGACTGCACCTCACTAACAGCAGGTTTCCTCCCACTCCTCTTTTGATGGCCAGATTCCTAAGAGAGAAGTAGCTGCTGTTCTTCAAATACCTACTTTAACTAATCCTTGCCAAACATCACCAAAGCAGCTGTAGCTTGGCAAAACATGCTCTAACACAGGCAAGGTTTCTCCAGCTGGGTGCCAAGTATCAGATTTCTAACATGAAAAGGCATCTGTCCAAAGGGCTTCGAAGCCTTTGATGAACATGAGACAAAATCCAACATAAACCAGCAAGTCAGCACCTTCCCCAGGCAAAAAGATGGAGAAAACCATCTCTAAATCTGCAACCCATTACTCATACAGGAGAGCTCTGCTTCCCCTCCAAGTTTCTGGAGGAAAGATGGATTCCACGGGAAGTCTCTAAGGTATTTACATGAAGGCACACGGGAGAGACCAAACTGCAAGACCCTGACAGCATCTTGATATGGTATTTGATGGATTCCAGCTCAAATACAGCATCCTGCCTCAACACTGATGCAAGCTTCAGGGCCCCAGGAGTGGTTTAACATCAACTCATTGCTCCAGGGCCTCCTCCAAAGTCAAAGGAACTTCATGGAAGTCCCTGAGCCTCTCCACTAAGGTCAGACCAGCCTCCACTTAATTGCCACCTCCAAAATCAGAGCAAACCCTGCATGCTCAGCTAGAGGTCCCTCTGTCACCAGGACCAAGCAGGACAACAGGCAAGAGCATGCCTGTAAGCCAAAGCAACGTGGCACAAACCTTCCCTGCAAGCAAAAGCTTTTCTTTCCTCCTTCACACCACAATCAGCCTGCAGAAAAACAAAAAAGAGAGATCACTGGGTAGGAAATGTCTCTGATGTTGCTTCCAGCAGGTTTGGATTCGCAGCATGATGGCAAATTGAGTCAATAGACACTAAAAGCAGGCTCCAAGATGCACACAAGCAGCCTCCAGATCTTGGCACTACAGCTCTTGGGTCGCCTTGTGCTTCTTCATTAGTGGTGATACATCTTCAGCTATACAGTTCCTCACAGCAGGGACAACATATTGCAAGAGATCTACTACAGGAGAGAGAAATAATTCAAGTTTAAGAAAGGGAGGAAAAAACCTCAGAGACCCACTGTTTCTTACTGAGTAGAGATAATTGTAAGAAAGCCACAAAAAGCCTTAGAGAATGCATTATTTTACCTAGGAAATGCCTAAGTGACCTAGAAACTGGAGTCCCATTTCCTGAAATTATTTAGCTGCTTAAGAGCCCTTGTTTCAATGAAAGTGAGGTGTGGGGGGCAGGGAAAAAGCTGCTGGAAATGGGATGCAAGAGCCCAAGTCAAGCTCAAAACAGATTTTTCACCCACAAAATGAAGAGTTTTAAGAGGCAGATCAAAGCCAAGGCTGCATGGAGTTAAGGAGAGCCTCTTATGTAAGCAGCTACCTACGGATAAAACTCTTGTCAATGAATTAAAACCACTGAAACAGCCCCAGTGGGATGGGGGGAGAGGGGACAGAAAAGCACAATGCTCTTGTACATACATGTGGTCATAAAAGAAATATATTTTGTCCAAGCTGTTTGTATTTACATCACATGTGGGCATTTTTATTTATTCAGCATTCAAAGGCACACACACTTTACGGCGTCGTTATTTGACACGCGAGCTCAAAAATCAGAGGGGAGCAAGAAATATTCCAAATATAAGGGAAGCCTAGAAAACCAGTAGGTGGTTGTGAATTGTTTAACTACAACTTCATCTCGCCCTTGGAGTGACTGTGGTTTAGAGGTGAGCAAAGTAATGATTTCCTACACAGGGTTGTTGGAATTCAAAAGGTGAATTCTTACATGGGTGAAGACTACGGCATCCTAAACATGGACTGTAAGCATTGTGAGTGGAGAGTTGTCCAGAAAAACAGAGGAAAAGAAACCAACATGGGGCAGAAAGAGGAAAAACATCCCCACTTAGAATCATAGAATCATGGAATCATGGAATTTTTAAGGCTGGAAATGACCCCTAAGATCATCCAGTCCAACCATTAACCCACCGCCACCAAGTCCACCCTTAGACCATGTCCTCAAGCACCGCATCTCCACGGCTGTTAAACCCCTCCAGGGATGGGGACTCAACCCCCTCCC